>JADRCH010000040.1:16965701-17015273 GCA_019843965.1 Rhynchomys soricoides | reverse complement strand
CTCTCTCTCTCTCTCTCTCTCTCTCTCTCTCTCTCTCTCTCTCTCTCTCTCTCACACACACACACACACACACACACACACACACACACACACTATATATATTTTTATAATCTAAGAACTGTTCATAAAACCAGATAAAATCAGTGGGCTAAGCAATAACAGAAAAGACATAGGGATGGAACCTTAAGCTATTGAAATCATGATCAGACAAAAACTGTGTTGTGCATTAGTTACTGTGAAGAATAAGACTTTATTTATAGTAAAATACAGGTGTGACCATATACCTTACTCATGGACAATAATTAGTAAAGCTATGACCACTTTAGAGTCTGGTTAAATATAAGCTTCTCATGGTAGGAGAAAGAGTGAAGCTGACCCAAGAGCTTAAACTATCTGAAGAGAGACTGCAGTAGGGAGTATCAGCTGATACACCCTCAGACATACAGAGTAAGACATGATGGGGGTTCAAAGAGAAATGTTCATAATCAAGAAGCATTTATAGCTCAAACTTTAGAGCCAACTGATGCTAGGGTCCATGGGCCAACATAACTCCTTTACAGGCATCCTCTTCAGAGAAATCTCCAAAGTGCAGTAAATAATAACATAGATGCTTTCATTATGGATTAAATGTGATGGTCATAAAATAAAAATGAGTAAGCCTAAACATGATGAAAAATTCCAATAATAATAATAATAATAATAATAATAATAATAATAATAAAACTTATTGGATAGCTTAAGTTTTCAGTAAATTCGAAGAGTAAATTAGGTGCTGGAAAAGTGATTGGAGGAGTTGATCCCAAGTAAAGACAGGTGAAGAGATAGAAACTTTAAGCAGAATAAGAAATAGATTCTCAAATGAACTTTGATGTTAACTAATGGAAATATAGACATGCAGGATGGAATGACTAGTCAAGAAGAGACTGCTGGAGAGAAATTAGGGATAATTTTGGAAATGGAAGAAAATATAAATATTCAGTATAAAATGATAACAAGAGTTTCTAAAATAAATACAAGTCAAAGGGAGATTAAAAAATATCCTGTAATTATGTTTAAAAATGTGTACAAGAACCTATACCAACGTATCACAGGGCACTTTTACACATTACTGTTAGAGTAAGCTAAATTTTTAGTATCATGTCACTAATAGAGCATTCCAAGCTCCTTGGTCATTGTAGGCACTCAGTTAAAATTTTTGAATGAAGCAAAGAAAACTTATTAAAGAAAAATGACTCTTTCTCCTTGCTTTTCCACACCTGGTGCTAATATCACTGGCCCATGTTGGCTTTCCTCCAGTTGCCATGGGATGGATAGCATGAGCTTGCATTTTCTAAGCCATTTTCCATGGATTTAGCACCCACAAGGGAGGGATTTTCTAAAGATTTAAGTTCAGATCCATTCTCTGGGTATTTAATACTCAGATTCAGTTTGAACACAGCATTATGCAGGAGCCTTGCCAAGTTTAGATCTAAGTGTGGATTCGACTTACTACATAGATTTTGCTTGTCTCTATCTAGCTACTAGAATCAAGTCACTAGGGTTGTTAGTCTGAGGATTTGAACTTGGAGGTTGACCTATCTATGCTGTCTTTAAATAGTGAAAGGCAGTAGTTTTCTATCTGTGTTTCAAGCAGATGTCTCTAAGCCAGACACAGTGGCCTGCCTTGATTGGCTTCCTGGATGAACTACCTTCCCAACTGCCAATCTTCAGTCTCTAGCAATAGAAATTCTGGCTTCCCAGAGAATACATTTTCTCAGATTCCCCTTTACTTTTCATCCTAACCTGTAATGAAAGGGGAAAATGATTCAGTTGATGACACAGTTATGGATTTTTCCAATACCGTTCATCTTTCTCCCAGATAATACATATTGAACAAAATCATAACCATCTACTTTAAGAAATTGTGGAGAATTGTGATTAAAAGCTGAACTGCAGATTTCTGTGAATGTTCACCTCCCCCAGTCATCCCATACATTTCCCCTCCTGTGGACTGCCCCACCCCAGTCATTGAGAAAAGTCTGAGCCAGTCAACGCCAGTGTTACCATAAGTCTTCAAGCACTGCTTTCAAAAGATTATTTGGCCTTTCCCTAGATTTGTGCTGTGATGTTTCAGGATTTTCAGTTATATGTGTGGAAAATATTTAGAAATTAGGTTTTAATAATAAATAATTAGAAATAAAAATACATTTCTAGTTAGAAATAATTAGAAAATTATGTCTATCATTAAAGTTGAACATGGACTATTTTTCAAAAGCCACTGAAATCATTGTGTTGCTGACTCAAGGTAAGCCTGCATAACTCATTGCCTGTATAGAATTTGAGGATTTTCCAGCTATGCTTTAACAACTTGTGGCCCTATGTATCAATCACAAGACATTTTCTAAATAGAAAAGCTTTTTGTAATTATGGAAGAATTACTTTATCCCAAGATTGGAGAACTAAAACAAATACTAGATAAAGTAGAAAGTAATTTGTACAATTTTCTTAATAACTTGTATGTAATTATAATTTTATTTCTATGCATGAATAACACTAAATAATAGCTTTTCAATTTTTATAAGCGTAGTCCATGATGAACTATGCAAGGCAATTTGCATACTTCTGTGCGTTATAACCAGTGGCATTAAGTCCTCGTTCTGGTTTCCATGATGGCTAAATCAAAGGCTTAAATTAGGAAAAGATAAGAAAAATAAAAATCTTTAAAGATTGTTTACTCCTTTAATCTGCAGAAAAAGACCAAGTATTCTAAAATCATAATATTAATGTTACAAATGTCATTAATAAAACTTAACAGCCAAATAACTGGAGCATTTTATACTGTAGTGATGAAATAAGAAACACAGGGAAGTTGTAGCATTTCCCACTGTCAGTTTATAAATAACAATATTTAAGCACAAAATATTAAACCAACATAATTAAGGCACTTATACTTCAAGAGTCAGTTCGCAATAATATTGAAAGTATCTAAATTACTAAATGGTAGAGGAACACACTCCTTGTAGTGTAGCTATGTGAAAATAGAAATGTCTAAATTGAAGTCAATGCCATGATTTATAAAGGACCAACCACGCTTTTGGCAGTTGGTTTGAATAAGATGCCTGAAGTATAAAGTTGACCGTCATAGACTGACCCTCAAGGCTCTCAACGCTGAGTTCATGCTTCTGTGGTAAGTGAAGACACCTGGAAGCTTGTGAAGAGCTGGTGAACAGGAGAGTATTTCACAACAGTTTTTCTACTTCCGGGAGACAGTTAAAAAAAAAAGAAAGAAACCAGGATGGGGACTCAAAACCGCATCCCCCTTCCATTACAAACACTTTTGAAGGTTGAGATGCAGAGTGGTGAAGGTTGACTATGTCAAGCCCAGTCATCCTAGAAGAGCTGTAAATTCCACAGCGTAGGAAAATAACAATCTCAAGATGAGTTCTGATGTATACCTCAAGATAAACAAGACTTTTCCGACGGGACTTAGACATTCTATAAGGAAGAAGATAATTGGAAATTGTTCATTGTGAACATGTTAGATTTGTACAGACGAAACACCCACCAAGTGCAATTATAGCCAGCATTGCTATGTTAGTGTGAATGTTAATAGCATGTTTGTTTTTGAAATGGGTTATGCATTCTGATAAATGTCTGCTTTAATCTAGTCATCTGTGTATCACTTGTCTAAGTACTCTCATTTAAGATGCCATATCCCTTCTTGTAGCAATAAAGGGGTAAAGCAACATTAATATTAAATAATTAGAAAAACAAAAGGGGAATGATTAAACATATTTACATAATTGAAATAACACTGTGTCGCAGTGGGAAATCGGGACAATGTTGTCTCCTTTCAAAGTAATTCATAATTCAGATTTTTAATTATGGCATATTCATTCATTTAAAGATGATTCTGGATGAGAGGGCCACTAATGAAATACAATCATTAGCATCTAAACAAAGTAATTTACAAAGTCTCCTTTAGGGGAAAAGATTCCTAGAACATCATCAACCACACAAGATATGCAAAAACAAGCAATTAAACCACACACAAGAACGACAACAGCCTTATAGATCAGTGATGTACACATGAAAACATAACTGATTACAATGATTAGACGAGGGTAGTGTGCTTAATTTGTATTTTATGTAGCGATTCCATGGAAGAATGCACCCGGACAGACCCATTACACACGAGAGGAACTTCGTCTCATTAATACTCACTCAAAACATATCACTCCCAATCCCGGGAAACCTGGAAGTTTGGGTTGTTCACTGGATATCCATGTGGGATCAAAACCCCGACTACTGAATAAGACTCCTTCCCTTCTCCTGAACCTCTTGTTTGCTTGAGATTTGCTATTACAAACTATCAAGTAGGGGGTCAGGAAAGCATTTTGTGAGAGGCAGGTTCAGCACTGGGTTTTCATTCTTTATTCAAATCCCATTTTAAGCTTCCAGTGACAGCACACTTCCAGTCTTACTGGGTCAGAGATTTACTGACTCTTCTTCTATGCCCACAATTACAGGTTATTATGTATGCAGCACAACTAAGCAGATAGGCTAGGTCTCTGGGTTTTAAGGCCTGGGTACAGACAGCATCTTGTTAACTGGACCCAGACAGAAGTTGGTTTCCACCTCAGCTCCTCCAAGACTACAATTATGATCTTGTTTAAAATCTATATTCGGCTGATTGATTTTCCTTTGTGAAGGTGGGAAAAGAGCTTGGGAGTAAAAGAAGTCAGAAGAAGGGTAGCGTTGTGTTGGGGAGGGGTGCGAGAGTCAAGGGAGCTGGCACCCCTGGTGGAGGCTGAGCGGCCCCTGATAACCAGCAGCCACAGAAGCCAAAATACGCTCTCTTGGGCACTCGAGGGATAAAAATACTGGTTAATTTTCAACAGTGCCTCCTTCATTTGACTTTACAATTTACAACAGTGAACATTAATGCAGGAATGGCTGGGTTGAGGAGGAGTTTAAAATTAGAGCCCCTCTTCTCATTAGCCCCAACAGCCTGACCCAGGGTGACTGAGAAGCAATTTGTCGCCAGATTCTCATTTTGCTTCTGTTATGGCTCCTTGTAAATGAAGCGCGGCAATTTATTGTGGCACCTCTAGGAGTCAAGAACATAATGTGTAAAACACATACAAAAAAAAAAAAAATCTTTCTTCACATTCATTAACACCCAGCACACAGCGACTGTTCACTTTCCCCTCTAATGAAGGAGGGGATCTGAAATCTAAAGCTTTCCATCCTGTGAAGAAGCCCTCTCCAGGCCATTAGGCGGAGGCTGAATTGGATGGAAGAAAGGTCATTGACAAAAATGGAGAATGGTGATATGAGAAGAAATAAAAAAACTGGTTGAAAGGAGAGAGTTTGTAAGCCTTGAAGAATGGAAAGCACGTTTTTAGCATCAGTGACCAACCCTTCTTGTCTCCCAGTGGGTTTTCTTGTTGTCAGTTATCTGGCTCTTTATTCAACTGAAAATTGCTCTTATGCTTGGTCAATTCTCATTTCTTCACCCTTGCTCTGACCTTGTGAGAGGCATGAAGTTAGACTCATTTGAAGAACACATTGTCTATGATCTTTAAAACATGCCTGCTTATCTCTCCACACTCCCTCCCCCAGCCTTTACAAAAAGTAGTAGTGTCCATGGTTTTAATGTGTCCTGATTATATGACAGGTCACCCTTATCCGGGCATGCTCCCTGCTTTTCTCATACTTCCATGATTAATCCTGACTAATGGTTTGGTTTTGTGGGAGCCTCACACATGATACCTTGAGATGAACTGATTAAAACATTTCTATACAATTTAAAAAAAAAAATCCCAAGAGAGGATAAGCTCGTTCCTTTGGATTCAGTGCTGAACCTTACTGTGTCAAACGCTTGGACATCCTAACCTGTTTTGTGACATAGGAGCAGACATTCAATGCCGTTGGTAATTATAGTGATCATTATAATTTAAGGCTCATTTCAGTAAAGGTGACATTTTGTGGTACCAGGTAACAATGCCATTAAAACACAGAAGGTTTTCTTTTATTGAATATTTAACAGGCACACTGTACCAGGCAGGTGACATGAAGCCACAAGGTTGCTCTTCACAGTGTACTGCGTAACTAAGGTGGACATTGGAGATTATGTGCAGCAAAGTATAGTTACGATCACCATCCTTCCTCTGTATGATGGCAGCTAGGACACCGGGGACAGCGGATAAACCATATGCTCAAACATGGTTATGGCAAGGAGCAAAATCCTCACATTAAAATCACACTTAAATTCTGCAGACAAATATATAGAGGTAAAGAATGATAAAGGCTGGTTTTCTTTTCTTTTTTAAAGATATATTTATTTCATGTGAGTACACTGTAGCTGTCTTCAGACACACCAGAAGAGGGAGTCAGATCCCACTACAGATGGTGGTGAGCCACCATGTGGCTGCTGGGAACTGAACTCAGGACCTCTGGTAGAGCAGTCAGTGCTCCTAACCGCTGAGCCATCTCTGCAGCCCATAATAAAGGTTTTTAAGGATAGTTCTTCTGGATTTGTGATCCTTGGGTAACTTCTTCAAATTTGACATGATTACTTATTATAAATGTGGGCTTTTAATCCATATGTACAACACACACACATTGTTGTAGTTACCGATGATCTGCTTTTCCTTTACAAATTATATTTACTTCAGACCCCACAAGATCTGGACACGAGGCAGAGTCCTCAATAGTCTACACAGTACGTCGTGTCACAAGCAAAGTGAGGCTATATTTTAGCATTACCTGCTTCCTTGACTGAGTGACTTTGTCAAAGGATAGCTTGAAAGTTCTCCGTAGTAGTTTTATCACAGGCTGAATTTTTCAAGTGGGTTTAATTTTTTTCAGTATAAATTAAGACTGTCTTTTTCTAGATACTATTGGTTTGATATGAACTTTAAAGAGTGTTAATGATCAGACCTAGTAACACAGGCCTATAATCACAGCTACTCATGAATAGGAGGCAGGAAAACCACAAGTTCAAGACCAGTCTGGGTTACAAAGTGTGTTTGAGGCCAGCCTAGACCATTTAGTAAGACTCTATCCCAACACAAGTAAAAAGAGAGCTAGAATGGAGTTCAATGGGAGAGGCCTTTGCCCTGGTGTGGTAGTTTGAATAAGATTGGCGCCCATAGGCTCATGTGCTGCCATTGATTGATTTATTGATTGATTGATTTATACTTATTCACTTTACATCCCTTTCACGGCTACCTTTTTAGTCACCCCCTCCCACAATCTTTCTCGTCTTCCCCCTCTGCTTCTCCTCTGAGTGAGTAGGGTGTTCCCTCACCCTGGTGCATCAAGTCTCTGCAGAGCTAGGCACTTCCTCTTCCACTGAGGCCAGTCAAGGTAGCCCAGCTAGAAAATATCCCAAAGACAGGCAACAGATTTTGGGATAGCTCCCACTCCAGTTGGGTTCATATATCTGAATGCTTAGTCAGCAGGAAGTAGCACTATTTAAATGGATTAGCAGGTGTGGCCTCACTGGAGGAGGTGTATCACTGGGGTGGGTTCTAAGGTCAGCCCCAGTGTCATTCCTCTCTCTCCCTGCTGCCTGCTGATCCAAATGTGGAACTCAGCTCCTTCTCCAGCACTGTCTGCCTGCGTGCCGCCATGTTCCCTGCCATGATGACAATGAACTAAGACTATCAGTAAGCTCTAATTAAATGCTTTCCTTTATAAGAGTTGCTGTGGTCATATCGTCTCTTCGCAGAAACAGAACAGTGACTAAGACGCCTGGGTTCAATGCAGTGTAGAAAACAAGGGGTTAATGATTGCAGTTTGGATAGTGAAGTGATTTAGCTCTATATCCTTTCCTAATTTGAGACATATTTGTCAAGTGCCTTCTCTGTTCAAGCCCCCATGAGAACCAGAGAGATGAATGACACAATTCTGTGCTAAAGTCACAGTCAGTCAAGAGCTAAAGCAGGATAAGTTAGCACAGTCACAGAGCAGTGAGCGTCTCTGTAGCTATAGAGAGTGATCATACAACATATTGTCCTACCTGGGACACTTTTAAGAGTTAAAATAAGATGCTGATAACTATGCTGAGATAACAGGCATAAAGTGGAGCAACTGTGGAGATACCCAGACTTAGGCGTGCCTTTGCTATGAAAAACTGTGACGGGAAAAATCATGGTGGAAGAGAACGTTCACACGGGATGCAGAGACAAACGAGAGTACCAGTGGGGTCTAAATACAATCTGGAAGAGGAAAAGATCATTAACCCCAAATCAGTACTTGTCTTCAAGTTCGTTAAGTGTCTGGGGCTAAAATGTTCACTGTTAATTACCTTAGACACTTAAAAAGAAAGATGCTAATGTAATCATAAACTCATATGTCAAATATGACTTTCAGCCATGGTCCAAAGTATTTCCTTAAGACATAATATTTTCTATCAAATGCTGTTTGAAAATCTTAGTACTATACCACCTTTCTCTCCTTCACCAGCATGTCTGCAACCTGATTAGTTGCTTAAAAGATGATTATTTCCCTGCATTCAGCCCATATCTGTAAGGACAGAGCTGAGAGCAACCAATCAGAGTCCAGGGTTCAGAAATGGCCAGCTATCATGAAGAATAATCCGTGGACTATTTTAGATACTAAAATTCTGACAGCTTGCTCTTGTGACAAAGATGTTAACAAGGAAAGAAAATGGCACTAATTTAATCTATTCTTGTGGTTCATTCTAAAATGAGACTAGCATGACACCAAGTTATAATAATAAATAGTGTAGTAATTTCACAATTCTTCCTACATGCCGTTCACAGTCCTTTCACATGCAAATCTGCCAGCCATTGCTTCATGACAGCGATTTTAAGTGCATTAAAGAATTCTGAATCTTCTCATACTTATCTCCTAATTATGTAGCAGGAACGGACGTGGAATAACACCATGTTCTGGCATTTTCCTGGCTTCTAGCATTCTTCAGGCTGTGGTTCACTTTTGACAGAGCAGGAACTGTGTTCAGTAATATATGTTTCACAAATGAAATAATCACAAGAAGGAGTAAAAAAGAAGTGAAGTTTGCCCCAAATTGAGTCATTGTGAAATACCCAATACATTATTATTTTGTATTATACATTTGTATTTATGCAAAATTTTTGTAAAACAGAGAAAATTGAAAGATTTTTTTCTCTTTACTTTTTGAATAGATTTGAAAATTTGCAATATAACTGTGTGTGGTGGTGGGGAGGGTTGGGGGCAGCTTAAGACCAGGGCTCATGAGCATCCTGCTGCCTTTGGTGCCCTGGGGCAGGCATCTGGCCTCTGGATTGCTGAATGGGGTGTATTGCTCTTGTGAGAAGTTACAAAACTAGTAATATGCTAGGATGTTTCAGGAACTTTGAGCCTTAGACTGTTAGTCAAATGTTTATCACTATGATAAACATCCAAGATAAACTATTTAAAAGGAGGAAATGTCCATTCTGGCTTATGGTTTCGGAGGTCTTAGTCTCAGGTCATCAGCAGCTGTTACTTTGGGTCTGAGGTGAGGAAGAGTACTATGGTGCTTGGAGTACATGGTAGATGTCTGCTCATTTCAGAGAGATCTGAAGGAAGGACACTGATAAGAAAGGCTCAGCAACAGAGGTGCTCTTCAGAGGCACATCTTCAGCGACTGCTTCATCCATGGAGGCTCCATTTCCCAATCACTCACTCAGCCATGAATTCATGAGTAGATCTGCTCATCTCCCCATGAGCCTATTTAAAGACAGTATACATCCGAAGCACAATACAGACTACACACTAGTGGCTCAGGCAGAACGCATAAGTCCAACATGCTGGATGAATATGGAGTTTTTAGTGTCTTCAAAGAGTGTGTAAATTCTGGGAAAAACACTATCCTCTGACAACCTGGTCCATAGTTAATGCTACCTAAAAGAACATGTTCTTTGTCTAACTGTTTAAACTAGGTATAGGGGGAAAGCTATCACTTTGATGATGTGGTGAAGAAACAATATCAGTTGATTTACATTTTTAAATACTTCACATGTTGAGTGGTTCAGTGGTAAGAAATTGTCGAGAACTGAATATAATGTCTACGTTTGGGGAAGCAATGGTACTGAGTCCTCCTAGTCCTCAGAGTAGAAAACTGTGAAGAGAGTTCCAGGTGGCCCTCTCTCTCAGTGGTTTTGCTGTTGTTGTTTGTTTGTTTGTTTTCCAGGAGAGTGAAGGAAGACACAACTCTGGCACTGCCAGTTACTTCTCTGTATGCTTGTTTAATTAATTAAAGACCGTAGGTGTACTGTAGCTTCCTACTCCAGCTTAATATTCCCAAATATCCAGGTGAACAACACACTGCGTAAGTTTCTGCACAGCAGACTTGATATGATTACCAGAACAGGGTAGACAATATTTCATTAAAGTAGGGTTTTAAATGAGTTGTTTCTGTGCTGAAAAAAAAAAGTATATTTTGTATTTGAGAGCTAATATACTGAATTGTTCTCTCAGAAACCTGTTCCCAATTGCTCTAAAATGCCAGGAAAGAGGAAAATAATAAATTCTCTGTCTTCTGATACAAAAACCACATTTTGTACTAGACTGCTGCATGACACAATCACTGTAATTTAGGCAGGTTATTATTACTGTATGAGCAAACTTTTTTATATTATTACTATTTATTTTAATGCAAGGATATATTCTCTAGTAGACACATAATGAAAATGGCCTTGTATTAAAATTGTTTACCTGCTGTTTTCTGAAAAGAGTTGTAAAAATTAGAAATAGAATATGCTTTGTATGTTACCTGCTCATCCTAGGTGGGTCTGAGAAACAGATTTGTTATGAAACAGTTTTTCTAGGGGAGCCAAAAATAGATCACATATTCTATGTTCCTGGGTAGTGTAGGAGGTAAGATGAGATCATCTAGGTCAATTCAGGAAGAAAAAGAATATTCTTAAAGATCTAGTGAAAGAAGGATACCAATGGATTGACAAATCCTATCTGAGGTCTCACATTAGAAGACGTAAGACAAGATACGTTTTCAAAATTCTCCAAATTGGTTTTCTGGCTTGTGCTATCATGTAGGGAAGGGCTCTCCTGTAAATGTATTTAATTATCTGGGTAAGTTCATAAGCTTTAGCAAGATGATCTTGCACACTGAAGATAAAACAAAATGTTGGATTGGTTGGAATTTTGTTACCTCTCCTTCCCTACTATATCACTTCATACTAGGCTAGGAAAAAGGAGATGAGATGTGAATCCTCAGTACCAGAAATGACACTAAGCTGATGAGAGGTGCGACCTAGGTGTGCCTAAAATGATGCCCCAGCCACCAAGGTTGATATGATCCCACATGGATAAAGTAGAAGGGGCAAACATGGGAAGCCACCCTGGCTGTCTCTTCATTTGGGAGAGACTTGGATTCGTTCCCCCACTCTGACTTTTCTCTTACTGATTACTGCCCTGCAATCCCTCTCCTACAACCCCCTTTCTGTGCCTAAGAGTCTCCTCTGCTTCAGTAAAATGGAAAGGAACTAACATTAGATGCCAACCCATATGTACACTGCTAAGCTAACTCCTCTTTCTGGCTTGTTGCTCTACTCTGTTCATAGACTCCACTGTGAGAAGGGGTTACTTAACAGACCATAGAAATCAATGAATTATATGGGCTTTTATAGTAGCCACAGTGTTGGCCATAGCTGGTGTACCCTCATTGATCAAAGGCAGCAGATAATGTAACCGAGTGATCATACTTTCTAGGTGCTCTTCCCTGTGCCTAAGTTCCTAATTCATAAAATTGTGAATGAACAAGTGTTCATTGTTTCAAACCTTTTGAGTATTGGATTATCTGTTATGTAAAAATTTAAAGAATGAATCATCTTATTTATAACATAAAAACAAAATTTCCATTAAGAAATGGAACATGACAACAGCTTGCTAAAGTGAATTCAGACTGGTGAATCCTGAGAGTTGGTACACATAGTACTTTTTACCCACTTGGGAATCCATAAGACTTAGCTTTAGTCTTAATCACAGGTCTTAAACTATTTTACACATTTTGCCTTTACTCCATGGGGATTTCCATATTTAGTTGACCACAGAATCCTTTCAAAGCAGAATCTCATTGGACCATTGCTTTAAGTAACAGGAACATAGCAGGGAAGTGTTAGTAAACTATTTCTTGCAGTTGAATATTTAGATTGCAGTGGCTAATTATTATGATATAATATATCATATTATGATATAAGATATCTGAGAACATCTCAACTCATTTCCTAGGATACATTCCTAAAAGTAAAATGACTGAATAAAAATAACTTTAAAAGACTTTTATGTAAAATCTCAAATTATTTTCAAGAAATATCATTAAGCTTTTATACCCCAGCCTTACTGCTTTTCTCTATCCTTCACACTGGAAATTATCATTTAAAATATTTGTCAATGTGAAAACTGGAATATGTTATATTTTATAATGCATTTATAACAGCATGTACATGTTTCTTTGATGACTTGATTATTTTTTCTATCTTTATATTTGCATAACTGATAACCCAATGCACAAAAGTTTTGAAACAATTGTCTTCAAACTTTTATATAGTCTTATGTGATGTCTTTAGCAATAGAGCCGCACCACTTAGTTCTGATGATCAACCTAAGCTTCAACAACAGCCTGTGGTTTGGGGTGATCGCAATGGTCACCCTGGCCAATAACTCAAATTGGAGTTAACCCACCTCTGACACTGTGGTTTTCATTTAACAATCTTATGGCCTTTAGATGTGGCTTTGTCTATACAATTAGGGTACTTCCACCAGAACACCTTTTTTAAATGAAAAAAGGTAAACTTTCATACATGTAAAATATTATATGATAAGCATATTCTCCTGTGTGTCTTCTTAGTAACCCTTTTCTTATTCCCTCCTCCTGCACTGGAACCCTTTGCCTCTGTAGACAGCTTTGAGTCTACTTTTAAATAAAATGTAATTAAATACATTTTCATATGTTCATTTACTATTTCTCTTTCCTCTTTTGAGAATGCTTTCCATTTAATTAGCACCTTTATTAAGTTTGATTTTTAAAATTTTTATCCTTAATTGAAAATAGTTCTTATATCACATAATATATCCTGATTATAGTTTCCACTCCTTCTACTCCCAGTTCTTTCCCATCTTTCCTCTTCTCTATATCCACCCTTCTCCGTCTCTCACTAGAGAAGAGCAGGCTTCTAAGAGATAATAGCCAAACATGACAAAATAAAATATAACAAAGCAAAACCCATCACATCAAGGCTGGATAAGGTAACCCAACAGAAGGAAAAGAACCACAAGGGCAGACACAAGAATTGAAGACCCATGTGTTCACATACTCAGGAGTCCCATAAATATAACAAGCTGAAATATTACACATGGTGTGTGTGTGTGTGTGTGTGTGTGTGTGTGTGTGTTTGAATAAATTTAGAGTGTGGCACTATTAGGAAGTGTGGCCCTGTCGGAGTAGGTCTGGCCTTATGAGAGGAAGGGTGTCACTGTGGGGGTGGGCTTTGAGACCTTCTTCCTAGCCGTGTAGAACACAGTCTTCCCCTGGTTCCCTTTGGAATAAGATGTAGAACTTTCAGCTCCTCCAGCACCATGTCTGTCTAGACACTGACATGCTTCCTGCCTTGATGATAATGGACTGAACTTCTGAACCTGTAAGTTAGCCCCAATTGAATGATTAAATGTTGTCCTTTATAAGAGTTGTCTTGGTGGTCGTGGTGTCTTTTCACAGCAATGGAAACCATAAGGGGTGTGTGTGTGTGTGTGTGTGTGTGTGTGTGTGTGTATATATGCATGCAGATGACCTGGTACAGACCCATAAAGGCCCATGAGCTCATATGAGCCTTGCTTAGTTGATATAGGGGGCCTTGTTCTCTGGGCATCCTCCATCCTCTATGGCTCTTATACTATTTATGCCTCCGCTTCCATAGAATTCCATGAAGGAATTTGATGGAGATGATCCATTTAGAGATATGTGTTCCAAGAGCTCTTTCTCTGAGTAATGTCTGGATGTTTGTCTCTGCATCTGCTCCTAACTGCAGCGGAAGAAAGCTCCTCTGATAATGGCTGAATAAGGCACTGATATGAGTATTGCAGAATATCGTTAGAAATAATTTTATTGGTACTTTTTTTTCTTCCTTTTTAGACCAATAGTATTAGGTTTTACCTTAGGTCTCTGTGCTATCTAGTCTCTGGTTTTTGGTCACCTAAGAAGTATTGGGTTTGGGTTTTATCTTGCAGAGTGGGCCTTAAGTCAAATTAGACTTAAGTGGCTGGCTACTCCTCCAAGTTCTGTGCCACTTTTGCTCTAGTATCTCTTGCAAGGGGGACATATTATAGCTCAAAGTTTTTATGGCTGGTGTGTTTATGTCTCTCCTTTGATAGCATGCAGAGTACCTTCCCACATTAAAGACACTAGAACATAGGGGTGAAATCTGTATGTAGGCACCAGCTTAACTTTTTCATGATCAATGAGTTATGTGTGTATTGTCTTAGGCAATGGGGCCTCGCTGTCAGTATGTGGAGAGCAACCCATTGTCTTAGCAACAGCCTGGGTTGTTTGGGGACAGATATATTACAGACTCCAAAAGACAACAGATCCTGGCCCAGACTACTATACCAAGCAAAACTTTCAATCATAATAGATTGAGAAAATAAGATATTCTATGATATCTTATTTGTATATATATCTGTATGTATATATATATATATATATATTTGTATATATTATCTTATTCTTGATATATATTGTTTAAACTTGATAGCCAAGTTTAAACAATATATATCTACAAATCTATGTACAAATCCAGCCCTACACAGGTGCTACAAGGAAATCACCAATCTAAGGAAATTAGCTACACCCATAAAATTACAGAGAATAAGCAAATCTATCTACAAACCCAGCCCTACAGAAGGTGCTACAAGGAAATCACCAATATAAGGAAATTAACTACACCCATGAAATTACAAAGAAAAAATAATCTCAGAAAAACTGAAGAAGAAGAAGAAGAAGGAGAAGGAGAAGGAGAAGGAGAAGGAGAAGGAGAAGGAGAAGGAGAAGAAGAAGAAGAAGAAGAAGAAGAAGAAGAAGAAGAAGAAGAGAATCTCTGTCTGTGTGTTTCTGTCTCTGTCTCTCTCTCTCTCTGTGTCTGTGTGTGTGTGTGTGTGTGTGTGTGTGCCAATATTTTTCAATATCAGTGGTCTCCATTTTTCAATAAAAAGACACATGGGATCTAGAAATGAATAAAACTGTATTAGACCTAAGCATGGAAATAGAAGCAATAATGAAAATATAAACTGAAGGAATTCTGGAGATGGACAATCTAGGGAAGAGAACAGGAACTATATATGCAAGGATCACAAACAGAATATAAGAGATAGAAGAGAGAATTTTGGGTGCAGAAAAGACAATTGAAGAAATCAATATATCAGTCAAAGAAAATGTTAAATATAAAAAGTTCCTGACACAAAACATCCAAAAAATCTGGGACACTATAAAAGACCAAACCTAAGAATAATAGGTTTAGGCTTTGATTTTTCAAAATCTACTTTAATAAGGATTCCTAAGTATTTTAATCTTCATTCTAACCCACCACCCACCATAGGTAGTGGAAAGGAAATGTTAATAGGGCAAAAAAGGGATGTGGACCTGTTTAGAAATAATTCTTTTGGGTGATTCCATCTTCATTGTCAGGATATTAGCAGTTCAGTTTACATGAATCAGCCATGGTAGCTTGATCCACTGACAAAAATCATCCATGAATCAGAAATGTTAGTTTAATCCAGAGAAAACTCTGAGGTTGTGCCAATTAGAATCCCATTATAAGTTCTTTGATGTCTGTCTCTCTATGAAGTCATGACAAATGATGATCAGCAAAGAAGGCAAGGTGAACCAATGCTACACAGTGTTGTCCACTGTCTATTGGGTTATATTTATACACTTTTTAAACACTACTTGTTCTGTCAAATGTCTGCTTCTGCAAAACATCACATGCCCGTGTTCCAGACAGCTTCCAGAAAACCACATGTCTGTTCTCAGCAAAATACCCTCCCATGTGTCTAACTTAGTAAAACATCTTCTCATAAAACAGTTTACAGAAAATCATCACATGGTACAACTGAGTCTCCAAAGAAGCCAGAAACGTCCTCTTTAAATAGGAATACAAGAAGAAGATTCCCATAAGGCCCAGAAAATATTTTAACAAACTATAGAAGAAAATTTCCCCAACCCAAAGAAAGATATGCATATAAGCATACAAAAAGCTTACAGAACACCAAATAGATTGTCCAGAAAAGTCTTCCCACCACATAATAAAAACAATAATGTACAGAAAAAAGAATATTAAAAGTTGCAAAGGAAAAGGCTAAGTAACATACAAAGGGAGATCTATCAGAATTAGACTCGCCTTCTCAAATCTAAAAGCCAGAAGGACCTGGGCAGATGTTTTGCAGATGACCAGACATATCAGCCTAAATTACTATATCCTGCAAAAGTTTCAGTCACTACAGATAGGGAAAACAAGATGTTCCATGAGAAAACCAATTTTAAACAATATCTATCCACAAATCCTGCTCTGTAGAAGATACTAGAAGAAAAACTTTAATCCAAAAAGGCCAACTATACCCAAGAAAACAAAGGAAATAAATAACTGCATACCAGCAAACCAAATGAAGTAAAGCACACACATGCATGGAATTGACAGTCATCAGTCATTAATATATCTCAATATCAATGGCCTCAGTTCCCTAATAAAAAGACACAGGGTAACAGAGTGGATGGATAAACAAAATCCACCATTCTTCTATATACAAGAAATACACTTCAGCAATAAAGATAGATATTACCTCAGAATAAAGGGCTGAACGAAGGGTTTCCAAGCAAACGAATCCAAAAAACAAGCTGGAGTTTTTAGATATTCTAATATCTAATAAAAAAGCTTTCAACTAAAATTAATCAGAACAGATGGGGAAAGATACTTTATACTCATCAAAGGAAAAATCTACCAAGATGATGCTTTAATTATAATATCTATACACCAAATACAAGGGCATCCACATTCATAAAAGAAACATCACTAAAGCTTAAATAACACATTGAACCACACACATTAATAGTGGGAAACTTTAACACCCAACTCTCTCCAATTGACAGGTCATTGAGAAAGAAAGTAAATGGAGAAATAATGAAACTAACCAAGGTCATGAATCAAGTGGACCTATAGAACATGGACCTATATATCTATAGAACATTTCACCCAAACACAAAAGAATATACCTTCTTCTCAGCACTTCACAAAACCTTCTCCAAAATTGACCATAGGTCACACAGCAAGCCTCAACAGATACAAGAAAATTGAAATATCCTCTTATATCTTAACATAATGCCATGTATTAAAGCTGAAATTCAAAAACAACAGAAAGGCTACAAACTTATGGACACTTACCTCTCTATTGAGTGACCATTGAGTCAGGGAAGAAATAAAGAAAGAAAATAAAGATTTTTCTAGAATTCAATGAAAATGAGGCCACAGCATACCCAAACTTATGGGACACAATGAAAGTAGTCCTAAGAGGAAAGTTCATAGCATTACATGCCTTCATAAAGAAATTGGAGCGATCTCATACTAGCAACTTAAAAGCAAACCTGAAAGCTCTAAAACAAAAAAAGAAACAAACACACCCAATAGGAGTAGACACCAAGAAATAAAGTCAGGCTGAAATCATTGCAAAACAAAACAATATACAGAGTTAATGAAACCAAGAGTTGGTTCTTTGAGAAAATCAACAAGATAGATATACCCTTAGCCAAAATCCAAATGAACAAAATCAGAAATGAAAAGGGAGACATAACAACAGACAATGAGGAAATCCAAAGAGTCATTAAGTCTTACCTCCAAAGTTTGTACTCTACAAAACTGGAAAAACTAAATGACATGGACAATTTTCTTGGTAGATACCACTTACCAAGTTAAATCATGACCAGGAAAACAATTTAAATAGTCCCATAACCCCTAAGGAAGTAGAAGCAGTCATTAAAAGTTTCCCAACCAAGAGGATGTGCCTAGTTCTACAGTGACTTAATGTGCCAGAGGGTTGGGTGATACCCAGAGGGGGAGACCCCCCTCCTTTCCAGAGGATAAGGGGAGGAGGAATGGGCAGAGGATCTGCATGAGGGGGTACTTGGAGAAGAGCAGCTGATATTGGCATATAAAGTAAATAAATAAATTTTAAAAAGAAGTTGCACATAATTAAAAATTCAAATCCTAAAAATGAAACTGCTTTATTTAAAATTGCTATTGCTACAAAAGTCTGAGAATAAAATGTACTATTACAGAATTTATCTGACTCAGAGTAGGGGAATCAAAAAGTCTTCAAGAAATTGGAGAAGATAATGATGTTCATTAAAAAGCAGCAGCATATATTTGTGACACTTAATCTTAGAGACTACTTGTAAGTCCTGTGATCATTCAGACAGGCTATAGTTGAGTTTTTGACAGCAGTAGCCTGGGGTGAAATTTTGTATTTCAAGCTACAGATTAGAAAGAATCTTTTTTTCTTTTTGATTTTTAAGGAATATTGTTGTCTTAGTTTCTTTTCTATTGCTGTGACAAAATGTCATAACCAAGGATAATTAAAAAGAAAATGTTTAATTTGGAACTCATTATTTCAGAAGGTTAGAGTCTGTGACCATGATCATTGTGGTGGGGAGCATGACAGCAGATAGGAAAGGCACTGAAACTGTAGTTGAAGGTCCACATCTTTTGTTTTAATTTCTTTTCTGATTGTTGCATCTTTTTATTAAAATAATGACTGGTATTATATTTAAAAGTCTTCCAACCAAAAAGAGCGTAGGGCCAGACGGTTTTAGTGCATAATTCTATGAGACTTTTAAAGAAGAGCTAACACCAATACTTCTCAAACTATTACACAAAATAGAAACACATGAACACTTCCAAAGTCGTTCTATGAAGCCACAGTCACACTGATACATAAACCACACAAAGACTCAACAAAGAGAATTTCAGACCAATTTCCTTTATGAACATTGATGCAAAAATACTTAGTAAAATACTACAAACTTAATCCAAGAACACATCAAAACCATTATTCACTACGATCAAGTAGGCTTCATACCAGTGGTGCAGGGATGGTTCAATATATGAAAGTCCATCAATGTAATTCACCATATAAGCAAACTGAAACAAACAAACAAACAAACAAAAAACCACATGATCATCTCATTAGATGCTGAAGAAGCTGTTGACAAAATCTAACACACCTTCATATTAAAAGTCTTAGAGAGACAAGGATTCAAGGCATATACCTATACACAATAAAGGTATATTCAGCAAGCCAATAGCCAACATCAAATTAAATGGAGAGAAACTTAAAGTAGCCTCACTAAAATCAAGTACAAGATAAGGCTGCCTACTCTTTCTGTATCTATTCAATATAGTACTTGAAGTTCCTGTTAGAGCAATGAAATCACGAGATCAAAGGGATACAAATTAGAAAGGAAAAAGTTAAAGTATTGCTATCCACAGATGATATGATAGTATAAATAAGTGACCCCAAAAATTTTACCAGAGAACTTCTACAGCTGATAAACACCTTCAGCAACATGGCTAGATATAAAATTAATTAAAAAAATCAGTATCCCTCCTTTACACAAATGATAAAAGGAACAAGAAAGAAATTAGTGAAACAATTCCCTTTTCAATAACCACAAATAATATGTAATATCTTGGTGTAACTCTAACCAAGCAAGTGAAAGACTTGTGTAACAAAAACATCAAATCTCTGAAGAAAAAAACTGAGGAAGCTATCAGAAGATGGAAAGATCTCCTATCCTTGCAGATAACTAGAATTAGCATAGTAAAAATGACCATCTTAACAAAAGCAATCTATAAATTTAACACAATTAACATCAAAATTCCAACTCAGTTCTTTACAGACCTTGAAAGAGCAATTCTCAACTTCATACAGAAAAAACAAAAAACCCAAAAGAACTTCTGGATATATTTTGGATATTAGCCCTCTATCAGATGTGGGGTTAGTGAAGATTTTATCCTGGTCTGTAGGTTGCCAATATGTCTTATTGACTATGTCATTTGCCTTACAGAAGATTTTCAGTTTCATGAGGTTTTGTTCCACTTCAAGACCATGCTATTCTCCTAGGCATGTACCTAGAAGGTGCTCTACCATAACACAAGGACACTTGCTCACCTATTATAGTAGTGTTATTTGTAATAACCAGAAACTGGAAACAACCTAGATGTCTGTCCTTCAACTGAATGGATAATGCAAATTTGACACATTTACACAATGGAGTACTACTCATCTATTAAAAACAAAGATATAATGAAATTTGCAGACAAATGGATGCAGCTAGAAAAATGTCATCCTGAGTGAAGTAAACCAGACCTAGAAAGACACACA
The DNA here is from genome assembly GCA_019843965.1 of Rhynchomys soricoides. NCBI lineage: Eukaryota > Metazoa > Chordata > Mammalia > Rodentia > Muridae > Rhynchomys > Rhynchomys soricoides. The sequence continues at coordinate 16,994,855 of JADRCH010000040.1, read as the reverse complement.
TGGTATGTACTCACTTATAAGTGGATATTTGCTATAAATTACAGGATAATGATGCTACAATCCACAAACCCAAAAAGTGAAATAACAGGGAAGGCCCAAGAGAGGATGCCTGGATCTCACTCAGAGGGTATATAGAATATTTGAGGTGGGTGGACAGAGGGAACTAGGTGGGAGAGGTGGTGGTGAGAGGAACAGGAGTGGGGATCAAGTGTGTGGAGGAAAAGGGGGAGAGGGATGGGATAGAATGAAAATTGGTGGGGGCATCTCTAGAGACCTGGGCCAAGGGAGGCTCTAGGGAGTCTATGGGGGTAACACTAGCTGAGACTCCTAACAACTTTGGATACAGAGACTGAAGTGGCCATTTCCTGTAACCAGGCAGGACTTCTAATGGAAGGAGCAAGACACTAACACCCTTTGATTTTTACAATTTTTCCTGCCTACAAGATGTGTAGGGTTAAAGATGGACCCTCTGATGAATAGCCAACCAACGACTGGCCAAACCTGAGACCTACCCCATGGGAGAGAGCAAACCCCTGACACTATTAATGATGCTCTTCTATGCTTGCAGATAGGAGCCTAGCATAACTGTCTTCTAAGAGGCTTCATTCAGAAGCTGATGCAAACAGATGGAGAGACCCACAGTGAAACATTTGGCTTTGCTTGGGGAGACTAGTAGCAGAATAGGGAAAAGATTGAGAGAGACAGAGGGGTCAAGGACATTATAAGAAGACCTACAAAGTCAGCTAATCTGGGACCATGAAGGCTCACAGAGATTAAATCACCAACCAAAGAGCATGCATGGGCTGGACGTGGGTCTCCTACATATTTGTAGTAAATGTGCAGCCTGGTGGCTCCCATAACCATTGGAGTGAGGGCTATCTCTGACTCTGTTGTGGGCCTTTTGGATCTTCTTCTAGCTGGGTTGCCTTGCCTGACCTCAGTGGGAAAAGATGCACTTAGTCCTGCTGCGACTTGATGTGGCAGGGCAAGTTGGTAGCCATGGGAGTCTTCCTCTTCTCTGAGTAGAAGAGTGAGGAGTAATGGGGGAAGGATATATGAGGGTGGGACTGGAGGAAAGGAAGGAGTGAGGTATGTGATGGGGATGTAAAGTATAATTAATAATAATAATAATAATAATAATAATAATAATAATAATAATAAGTGGGAAACAGCCTAACAGAATGGATATAAAAGCAGGACCCATCCTTCTGCTGCTTCCAGGAAATACACCTCAACATAAAAAATAAACATCATTTCAGGTTAGAGGACTGAAAAGAGATATTCCAAGCAAATTGACCTAAGAATCAAGCTGGTGTAGCTATTTTTAATATCTAACAAAATAGCCTTCAAACAAAAACTAATAAGAGATAGGGAAGGAGTTGATATATATATATATATATATATATATATATATATATATATATATATCTCAGCTAAGTTTCTATGTTATTTGTATGTTTCAGATATTAATCTCATTTTGTTTTATATTATTTATTGGAATTTAGTGGAATATACATTTTAAGGTATGCCTTTTTGATTTTATGAATTTCATTGGAATCTGTTGTGATGTCTCCCTTTTCATACCTAGTTTTGTGCATTTGTGTTTTCTTTATTTTAATTCTGGTTAGTTTGACTAAGATTTTGTTGATCTTGTTTATGTTTTCAAAGAACTAATGTTTGGTTTCATTGAGTCTGTGTTTTGTTCCTTTTTAATTAATCTATGCCCTGATAATAATCATTATCTTTATATACTTTATATATAGGTTTGGTTTTTAAGTTTGGCTTTTTTTAAGCTTCAAGATGCATCATTAGAGTATTTATTTGGATCTCTCTAGTTTAAAAAATAAATTAGAAGTTTGCTCAGGTGGTGGTGGTGTATGCCTTTAATTCCAGCACTCAGGAGGAAGAGGTAGGCAAAATTCTATGACTCTGAGTCCAGCCTGATCTATAAAGTGAGTTCCAAGACAGCTGAGGCTTGAAAAACAAACAAACAAAGACATGTGTGAACCTTCCTTTATGAACTGCTTTCAATGTGCATGGTATTTTTGATTGTTATATTTTCATTTTAATTCTAGAAACTTGTTTCTGTTTTTGCATTCTTCAGTGATCAATCCATAATTCATGTGTGTCTTTTAAATCTCCATGACAATGTGTATTTTCTGTAATTTCTCTTGCACTTGATATCTAGTTTTATTCCATTGTGATTATATGAAATAAAATAAATTATTTCAGTATGCCTATAGTGTTGAGACATACTTTGTATACTAAGCAGTCTGTGGTCTATTTTAGAGTAAGTTTTGTGGGTAGATGAGAACTATTTAGGTAGAATATTCTTTTATATGTTTTAAGGGTCTATTTGCGCTATGATATTATTAATTCTGATGTTTCTCTGATTAGCTGTTTTTCTTCAGGATTATCTTTCTACAGGTTGGAATGAGGTATTGAAATAATCTTTTATTAGTGCCCTGGAGTTAATCTGTGATTTTTGTAGTCAGTAGTTGGTAGAATTTGTGTTATGAAATTAGTTGCACCTGTGTTCGGTGTGTTTAGAATTGTCCTCTTGATGAAGTGACCTTCTTTGAAGGGGAAACTTAAGGATTCTTTGGAAAGTCAATTGTGTCATATGGTGTTGTGCTTGGGGAAACATGTGAAGGAGTTTTTTCCTGAAGAAGACACAAGTGAAAGGATGTTTTGCTAAAGCAAGCATGTAAAAGGATGAGTGCCGAAGGATTCTTCACTAATGACACACACAGGTTCATCTTACATGCATTGTTGATTTGACATCCTAGAGAGAACCACACCAAAAATTTTCTCAAGAGGTTTCTTCAGCTTCTTGCCACTTCCTCAGACTTGGACCAATTGGCAGAGTGATATCAGCTGATATAGACTCACATGGAGTTTTGCTAAGATGGACTCACATGCTGAGGCAAGATATGTAGTGAGGCAAGACCTGTAGAGGACACAGTGATGTTTGAAGGGAGTATAAATAGGACTCAATGGATACGCATGGGGCTTGGCTTGTTGGCATAGCTAGCTTGGAAATACTTCTTGGTCTCCAGTTTGCTGAGAGAGGCACAGCTGGGAACTTCTGGCATCCGTGGTAGTCCTGGTTCCTCCTGCTGAGCCATTTTGGCTGAGGTCTAGCTGTTCCTGCTAGGTCATGCCACCACTGCTGCTATCCCAACACTACTGAACTGGACTACTGATATATCCATGAAGTGTTTGCAAGTGGATTGAATTCCACTGCTGACCTGTCAACTGAACTGCCGATCTTCTGACAAAGCAGGAGGGTTTGCTCCAAAGAACCATTTCAAAACAGGCCCATTTGCCCTGTATCATAATAACCTTTCTTTTCCATTACTTCTGGTGGGTGGTGGGCTAGAAGGGAGGTTAAAGTGTTTAAGAACCACTTATTAAAATAGGGAATTAGAAAAATTAAAGACTACAGGTGGTACCCAACATGTCTTAGGTTCTGGTGCCAGCTGGTACCATAAACAGGAAAACCATGACTGGGGGAGTGAAGACGATTATAGAAAATGAAGAAAGAAGATTCAAGAGACAGGCCAGTGAGCATTTTCTTAGTGTCTTTTAAAGTCAAGCAACACAAAGCATGACTAATTTCAGGAGGATAAAATTTGACCACAAATGCTTACATGGTGAGTTTATGGTATGTGTATCTATGTCAGCAGACTCATTTATGCTTAGTCACAAGCAAAAGTCAGCTAAAGTTAATTCCAGATGTGCTCTTCACATGCCCCTTGTTTTTACTTACACAAGCTTATACTGTCTCAGCTATTGGTGCATAAAGACAGTGCCTGTCTTAGGTTTCCCCTCAAAAAGGGTAGTCCTCTTGCAGAGCCATCAGGACCAGGAAACAAGGAACAGCTGGGGATTAGACCCTTCTCATTTCTGTCTGCACCCCAGAGCTGACCCTACACCACAGCTCTCCAAACCCAAATTCCTCTCAGAGAGAACTGGTCTTCAAGGAATATTGACACTTAGGCTTGCAGGAAAGACAAGTCACAGTCAGAGAGAGAGAGAGAGAGTAAGACCAGCTAACACCAGAGATAACCAGATGACGAAAGGCAAGGACAAGAACACAAAGAACAGAAACCAAGGCTACTTGGCATCATCAGAACCCAGCTCTCCCACCACAGCAAGCCCTGGATACCCCACCACACCAGAAAAGGAAGACTCAGACTTAAAATCACATCTCATGATGATAAGAGAAGATTTTAAGAAGGAAATAAATAACTCCCTTAAAGAAATATAAGAGAACACAGGTAAAAAACTAGAAGCCCTTAAGGAAGAAACACAAAAATCCCTTAAAGAATTACAGGAAAACACAATCAAACAGACAAAGGAAATGAACAAAACAATCCAGGAACTAAAAATATATATAGAAACAATAAAGAAATCACAAACGGAGACAACTCTAGTTAGAAAACCTAGGAAAGAAATCAGGAGTCTTAGATGCAAGTATTACCAACAGAATACAAGAGATGGAAGAGAGAATCTCAGGTGCGGAAGATACCATAGAAAACATGGACACAACAGTCAAAGAAAATGCAAAATGCAAAAAGCTCCTAACCCAAAACATCCAGGATATCCAGGATACAATGAGAAGACAGAACCTGAGGATAATAGGTATAGAAGAGAGTGAAGATTCTCAACTTAAAGGACCAATAAATATCTTCAACAAAATTATAGAAGAAAACTTCCCTAACCTAAAGAAAGAAATGAACATAAATATACAAGAAGCCTGCAGAACTCCAAATAAAATTCTAGCTAGAGCAATCAGGCCACAAAAGGAAATCAAAGGGATACAAATTGGAAAGGAAGAAATCAAAATATCACTATTTGCAGATGGTATGATGGTATACTTAAGTGACCTGAAAACTTCCACCAGAGATCTGCTACAGCTGATAAACACTTTCAGCAAAGTGGCTGGATATAAAATTAACTCAAGCAAATCAGTAGCCTTCCTATACTCGAAGGATAAACAGGCTGAGAAAGAAATTAGGGAAGTGACAGCCTTCACAATAGTCACAAGCAATATAAAATATCTTGGTGTGACTCTAACCAAACAAGTAAAAGATCTTTATGACAAGAACTTCAAGTCTCTGAAGAAAGAAATCGAAGAAGACTTCAGAAGATGGAAAGACCTCCCATGCTCATGGATTGGCAGGATTAATATAGTTAAAATGGCCATCTTGCCAAAAGCAATCTACAGATTCAATGCAATCCCCATCAAGAGCCCAACTCAATTCTTCATAGACTTAGAAAGAGTAATTCTCAAATTCATATGGAATAACAAAAAACCCAGGATAGCAAGAACTATTCTCAACAATAAAAAGATTTCTTGGGGAATCAGCTTCCCTGACCTCAAGCTGTACTACAGAGCACTAGTGATAAAACCTGCATGGCATTGGTACAGTGACAGGCAGGTAGATCAATGGAATAGAATTGAAGACCCAGAAATGTACCCACACACTTATGGTCACTTGATCTTTGACAAAGGAGCTAAAACCATCCAGTGGACAAAAGACAGCATCTTCAAAAAACGGTGCTGGTTCAACTGGCAGTCTACATGTAGAAGATTACGAATTGATCTGTTCCTATCACCCTGTAGAAAGCTCAAGTCCAAGTGGATCAAGGACCTCCAGATAAAACCAGATATTTTGAATCTAATAGGAGATAAAGTGGGGAAAAGTCTCGAACACATGGGCATAGGGGCACAGTTCCTGAACAGAGCACCAATGGCTTGTCCTTTAAGATCAAGAATAGACAAATCGGACCTCATAAAACTACAAAGCTTCTGTAAGGCAAAGGACACTGTAAATAGGACAAAACTGCAACCTACAGATTGGGAAAAGATCTTTACCAATCCTATGTCCAATAGAAGGCTAATATCCAAGGTATATAAAGAGCTCAAGAAGCTAGACTCCAGAGATCCAAATAACCGTATCAAAAAATGAGGAACAGAGCTAAACAGTGAATTTTCAACTGAGGAAACTTGAATGGCTGAGAAGCACCTGAAGAAATGTTCAACATCCTTAGTCATCAGGGAAATGCAATCAAAACAACCCTGAGATTCCACCTCACACCAATTAGAATGGCTAAGATCAAAAACTCAGGTGACAGCAGATGTTGGCAAGGATGTGGAAAAAGAGGAACACTCCTCCATTGCTGGTGGGATTACAAATTGATACAACCTCTCTGGAAATCAGTTTGGTGGAAAAATGAACATAATACTACCTGAGGACCCAGCTATTCCACTCCTGGGCATATACCCAGAAGATGCTCCAACATATAATAAAGACACATGTTCCACTATTTTCGTAGTGGCCATATTTATAATAGCCAGAATCTGGAAACAACCCAGATGTCCGTCAACAGAAGAATGGATACAGAAAATATGGCACATTTACACAATGGAATACTACTCAGCTATTAAAAACAATGACTTCATGCAATTCTTAGGCAAATGGATGGAACTTGAAAATATCATCCTGAGCGAGGTAATGCAGTCACAAAAGAATGAACATGTCATGTACTCACTGATAAGTGGTTATTACCCCCAAAGTTCGGAATACCCAAGAGTCATTTCATAGCAACCACTGGGCTGAACGTGAACTACCAGATGGAGGAGTTGGAGAAGGGACTGAAGGAGCTGAGGGAGTTGGTAGTGTCCACTGGCCTGTCCTCCCAATCCTCCCGGAGACTGGATCATCAACCAAAGAATACACATGGAAGGACCCATGGTGCTGGCCACATATGTGGCTGAGGAGGGTCTTGTTAGCCATCAGGGGGAGGAGAGGCCCTTAGGCCTGAGGGTGTTAGAATTCCCAGTATAGGAGAATGCCAAGGAGGGAAGATGAGATTGGGTGGGTGGGGGAATACCCCCATAGAGGCAGGGAGGGGGGGGAATAGGTAGATTCCAAAGGGGAGATCTGTAAAAGGGGAAACATTTGAAATTTAAATAAATTATATATATATTCCAAAAAAGCCTCATCTGGCTCTTGTCTTATTTTTGATAAATCTTGATGAAGCATCTTTTTTGTAGGCAAAACACCCCAATCTTTACTCACAGCAGTGCTAATCTGTGCATAGATTTCAGGGTTATATATCAGCTGCTGGGATATCCCTGCATATTGTCCTTCTATGGCCAATATTTCATTATTTACCCCAGAATTATTAGCATGGGCATTCAGTTCAGCAGTTCTTTGACAATGGTCAGCAAATTCTATTCTCCAAAATAAACTATACCCTTCACTGCAGCAAACTGTAGTCAGCTGTTTCCAATCACCAGGAAGTAAAGCATTTGTAGCTAAATTCTCATTTATAGCCATAGTAAAAGGACAGGTAGGCCCATATTGGGCACATGCAGCCTTTAATTTCTTCAACTATTTCACAGGTATAGGTTGATGAATTCTAACAAGATTGACCTGTGCATCATGCCCCTCAAATTCAGGGGCCTGTAAATTAAATCCTTATGTATCTCGAGAATGCTACAATCATGCCTGCAATGGGGACATAATTTTTTTATTGAAGGTAAGATCCCGCCTCCCCTGGTCTTAGGGTGCATCCATGCCACTAAAGGATTCTGCCTCTTCATAGGTTGATGTAGATATCTTAAAAGATTAGGCATGATAATATCCTCCTCCTTTCCTTCATTCTGTAGCTTCCTTAATTTTTTCTTATTAAATGGGCAAGACCTTGTATTAATTGGTAAAGTTGCTCTTTCTGCTCATCCTTATCCTTATGTCTGTGAGTTACTGCAAACAATTCTCATTATGATATTTTTTCAGCTTCTTCCTCTAAGTCTTCTTTCAAGAGGCTCCTCTTTCAGTGTTGGTATGGTCTTTTAAGTATCCTCACAAGGAGGAGGGGCAGTAGGCTTGGTAACACTATCTTTATTTAATTTGGGCTTATCAGTAATCACTGCTAGAGCATCTAATATCACTTGGACCATTTCCTTCTCATGTCTAGTATCCAGACTGTCCTTAATTAAAGCCCACAAGGTGAAAGTATCCACAGGGATTTTCTCAGGCCCATGGGTATCATAATGATCATGCATATTTTGTTCTACCTTTATCCAGGTTTCTAAGTTTATGGTCCCTTCTTAAGGAACCAAGGACATATTTCATCTACAAAATCTAAAAACTTGAGCAACTGCTGCTGGCTTATTTTAGCTCCCCATACTCTAAACATATCTCTGAGCATATGTACAAAAAGCTAGGGAATATTTCTCTGTCCATTTTTCTTGTTTCTTCTCTAATTTTTCTTTTTTCTGTCTTTTGCTTTTTTTCTGAGCTCTCTTACCTTTTTCAAGCTCCCTTATCTACATTTTCCTGTCTTTTGTTCCTGAAAGTTACTCACCACTGCCAACACTTTCACTTTTCCTGAGCACTCCACTTCCAGCAGTTCCCTTCACTGTGTCCCCAATAGTTGAGGCTTCACATTAAGGACCACTTGCTGGAGAGAGCTCAGTCAACATGAAAACCACAACTGGGGGAGCGAGAATGGTTATAGGAAAAGTAGAAATAAGATGCAAATGACAGATACAGGAGGGCTGTAGGTCAATACCACACCACCAGCAACTATATTTTCTCAGTGTCTTTTAAAGACAAGCAGCAGAAAGCATGACCAACTCTAGAAAGTTAAACAATGACCACAAATGCTTACATGGCGAGCTTATGGTACACAGTATATGTTTGGCTAAGCCCATTTCCTTCAGACTTGGACAGTCTCTCAAGGATGTATGCATAAGTGGATGAACTTGGCAAGATATAATGCAAGTCCTAACTAAAAACATAGATAGATGCTAGCTGACTCATTCATTCAAATAAGAAATCAGCCAAAGTTAACTCCAGATGTGCTCCCCACAGGTTTGATATAGTAGTTGCTCCTTGGGAAGGTATTGATGCAGGTAATAGAGAACAATGCCAAGCTGTGCCTGTGGTAAAAAAAAAAAAAGTTAGGGCACACAAGGCTCACAGCAACTGGGTTTCAAAATTCATAAAAGGGGCTACTGCTGGCATACCAACAGCCTTGCCCCTAAAATGGTTATTAAACCATCCTTTCTGGCAAGAGCAATGGCCCATAACAAAAGAAAAATTGCAGGCACTTGAATAACTGGTACAGGAGCAGCTAGAGGCTCAATATGTAGAAAAGTCTCCCAGCCCATGGAATTCCCGTGTTTGTCGTAAAAAAGAAATCAACCACGTAGAAACAAAAAGAACTATACAACGAATCAACAAAACCAGGAGCTGGTTCTTTGAGAAAAGAAATCAGGAAAATGGAGGATGATAATAGATTTAAGAGCAGCTGACAAAGTAATTCAACCAATAGGTCTTTTACAGCCTGGACTTCCTTTACCATCTTTGTTACTAAAATCATGGCCTATAACAATAATTGATTTGAAAGATTGGTTTTTTCTCAATACCCTAGCACGACAAAGATAGGGAAAGCTTAGCTTTCTCCGTCCTTACTTTGAATAATAGCCATCCACTGAAGATATGCCACTGGAAGGTACTTCCACAGGGAGTGTCAAACAGTCCAATTTTATGTCAGTGTTTTGTGCAACAACCATTAGACATAATTTGTAAACAGTTTCCTTAATCTATCATTATCATTATATGGATGATATTCTGTTGGCTGATCCTGACAAAGTTGTTTCAGAGAATATGTTTAAGATAACACAAAAAATTCTACCATTCTGGGGGTTACAGATTGCTCCAGAAAAAATACAAAGAGGAGTTTCACTTAGTTATTTGGGTTATAAAATCAGTCAGCAAAAAATTTGACCACAAAAGTACAGATCTGTAGGGACCAATTGCAAACTCAACAATTTTCCGAAATTAATGGGAGATATTAACTGGCTGAGGTCTATAATTGGATTAAGTACATATGAGTTAAATAATTTACTTCAAACATTACAAGGAGATTAAAATTTAAACCAGTCAAGATATTGGACAGCTGAAGCAGAAAAAGAATTAACTCTTGTAGAACAAAGACTGCAAGAGACATATGAGGATCGAATTGATTGCATTCTCGTCATTTTTCCTTCAACTCATTTTCCTACTGGACTAATTATGCAAAGGGAAGATAGTATTATGGGATAGATTTTATTAGCTCATAAACAAAGTAAAAAATTGAAGACATACATAGAGAAGATTTCTAAATTAATTATAAAATGTAGACTAAGACTGTTAGTTGGCAGGGACAGATTCAGCTGAAACTATAGTATCTCTTACAAATGCTGAGATTATGTAATGTCATTATGGGTGATCAATGAAGATTGGCCACAAAATTTGTTGTAACTTCTTGGGTGAAATTAATAACAACTATCCACAAAACAAATGTATACAGTTTATAAAAATAACTAATTGGATTCTTCTACATATAGTAAAGACAACATTAATTCCAGAGGCACCAACATTTTATACTGTTGCAAACAAGATAGTGATGGCAGGTTATAAGTCAGATAAAATAAACAAGGTGGTCAAAAGTCCATATATATCTTTCAAAAATTAGAATTGTATGCTATCCTTATGGTATTATTAGATTATCCTGAATCTCTTAACACAATTACTGATCCTTTATATGCAGAGTTATTTTGCATATTGAGATAGCTGAATTTGTACCTGATAACTCAGAATTAACCTTGTTATCTCTACAATTATGACAGGCCATCAGAAGTAGAAATTATCCAATATATATTACTGATATTGGGTCTCATACAGGTTTACCAGGTCCATTAGCTCAAGGAAATGATAAAATTGACCTATTACTAGATGGAAATGTATTAGAAGCCTCAAAATTTCATGAGACACATCATGCTAATGGGAAAGATTTAAAGAAAAAAATTTCCATCACATGACAACAAGCTAAAGAAATAATTTTAAATGTCCTATATGTTTTTTATACAATCAAAGTCTGTTATGTGCTGGTAGTAACACTAGGGGTACCAAAAGAAATGAAATCTGGCAGATGGACGTTTTCCATTTTGCAGAAGTTAGAGAACAAAGGTATAATGACCATAGCATTGCCATGTACTCCGGGTTTCAGTGGCCAATGCTTTACGTTCTAAAAAGGCTGATTGTGTAATTATGTATTTATCAGAACTAATGGTAATTATGGGGATACCTGCACAAATTAAAACTGAAAATGCTCCTGCATGAGGAGGGTTTGTTACCCGTCAGGGGGAGGAGAGGCCCTTGGGCCTGAGGGCGTTAGATCCCCCAGTAGAGGAGAATGTCAAGGAGGGAAGACAAGAGTGGGTGGGGGGTGGGGTGGGGAGGTGGGTTGGAGAATACCCCCATAGAGGCAGGGGAGGGTGGAGGGAATGGGGAGGTTCCAAAGGGGAGATCTGGAAAGGGGGAAACATTTGAAATGTAAATAAAATATGAAAATTTAAAAAAAAGGAAAAAAAATTAATAATATAGTTTATTTTGAAAATAAAGTAGTAGACTATATAATAATAATAATAAAAAAAGAAAATGCTCCTGCATATGTACCAAATAAGATGAAGCAATTCTTTGTATATTATAAAGCATGTTTCTGGTATACCACACCACCCCACAAGACAAACAGTTATAGAAGAGATGCTTATTCAACAAAAAGGGAAATTAAAGACCCCCAGGAACAGACTAAATAATGTTAATTCTCAATTTCTTAATTTGGTGAAAAAGGAATAACAGCAGCTGAGAGACACTGGGTTATCAAAAACCTGAGGTACTAAGCCAACTAATAGACTATAAGGATCTGCTGACATTAGAATGAAAGCCTGCAATAGTTTTAAGATGTGGATGTGATTATGCTTATGTATCTACAGGAAATAAAAAATATGGTTATCAACAAAACTTATACAGATTTGATTGGACTAACAAAACTTACAAAGAGTAGATCAGACTAAGGAAAACCTATTATCACCTGAGACATGGATGTCTTCACAAAGCTCAGGTGATTAACAAACTGTCTCAGTTACTGATTTCTCCAAAATGCATGCAAATCAACTTCAAAAGGGCTAGTCCTAATGATTGATCACACAGAGACTGGATAAACACAGACTGGACAATACATAGACTGAACAGACAATACGGAGACTGGATAAACATAGAGACTGAGCAATAAATGCTACCACTAGCCTTTTTCAGACTAACCATTTTTTCCCTGGTGCCCAAACAGTAATTCTACATGTCAATTCATCAGGAAAAGAAGACCATTGTCCCAATCCCTTAAGTTGGGCTAGGTGGGTTTGGTCACTTGATGTGTTATGGTTGTTATCATCTAGGGTAGTAGGTTGTTTAGCTTAATTACTGTATATTGATATAAATTTAAAGTTGTTTTAATTATTGTTCATTAATAGAAATGTAAGCTTTTGTTTAATTATTGTATTCTATAGTAATAGAAATTTAAGGTTTTGTTTAGTTATTGTATTTCGTATTGATAGAAATTTAAGTTTTTTAATTATTGTATATTGATAGAAATTTAAGGTTGCTTTGTTAGACTATTGTTTGACTAGATTGTACATAAGCCATTAATTGTAAATGTGATGGTTCTTATAATTATTTCTATTGTGTAAAGATTGTTAATGTTAGAGAAGAGGACAATTCCTGAACAGAAAGGGGGATATGAAGTGGAAACTTGAGGGTTCTTGAGAATGTCAGTTGTGTCAGAAGGTGTTGTGCTGGGGCAAACACGTGAAGAAGTGTTTTCCTGAAGCAGACACAGGTGAAAGTATGTTTTGATAAAACAAATATGTGAAAGGATGTGTGCTAAGGGATTCTTCACTAACCACATACATGTACTGGTTCCTTTTACATGCATTGTTGAGTTCCATTTGATTTGACTCCATAGAGAGAAATGCACCAAAACCTTGAGATCCTGCAGCTTCTTGCTGCTTCCTTGGACTTGGACCGATTGGTAGAGTGGTCTGGTTCCTCCCGCTGACTTGTGTCAATTTGGCTGAGACCTAGCTGTCCTTGCTAGGTCATGCCACCACTGCTGCTCTCCTGACACTACTGAACTGGACTGCTGGTGTATTCATGAAGTGTTTGCCAGTGGATTAAGCCGCTGCTGATCTATGAACTGAACTGCTGATTTCCTAACAAAACAGGTGGAATTTGCTCCTAAGAACCATTTCAAAACAGGTCCACTTGCCCTGTATCATAATAAGCTTTCTTCCCCACCACCTCTGGTGGTTTGTGAGCTCAACGGGAGGTTAAAACATTTAAGAACCATCATTAAAAATAGGCATTGAAAAAAATTAAAGCCTATACTTCTTTATCTCTTCTGTCTAGTTACTTTGAAATCTTTTTGTTGGGTATCAGACTAGGTACCCTTGCTCGTTTCCTAGTTCCATATGCTTGGCACCCATTGTTTCTCCTTAAGGTAGGTTCGGTGTTTGATGATGTTTGAGGGTTTCTTTCTTTCTTTTTATTTTGGCAACAACTAGATGAACGTCATTTTCATATGCAATATGCCAGTCTGTATTTAGTTAAGAAATTTGGCAGTATTAATAATCAGAGTTATTATTAAAAGGATCGTATTAATTCTTGTCATTTTAATTAGTACTTAGTGATTTCCTGACCCTCATTTACATGGTAGGAAGAACTGACTCTTTAAAGTTGTCTCTTGACATCTACAAATGTGCCCTAACATGTCCATTCATGCTCCCCACATGCATACATGCATTTGCAAAAAATAAAGACATAAAAAGCAGAAAGAAATGAAATTAGGGCCAGATGTGATAATGTATAGCATTAATTTCAGTACCTGGGAGGCAGAAGCAGGTGGATTTCTATGCTTCCAAGGCCACTGTGGATTGCATAACAAGACTCTGTCTCCAAATTAAAATTAAGTAGGAGACACATTGTTCTGGTTTTACTTGTGTTTTCTGTATTGGTATTTGCACATTTGGGATTATGTTATTGGCTGAAGTGGGCTCTTTTCTCACATTTCTTCATTCCATGGAAATATGCATAATGTTGACAAGTGACTAGGTGGTGGTGGTGTCAAGATGTCATTTTCCTCTGTTTTGCTGGTATTCAAGACACCAGGCTGTATCTCCAGTGCTCTGTCAAGAGTAGATCACTGTCTTCTCTTCAAAACCATTAAGTGTTTAGGGGCAGACCTACAGTGAAAATAGAATAATAGTCAACTAAAAAAAAATCCTTGAAGTACCAATCATTTTGCAGAGTAAACAGACACTGATAGTTACTAATATATTAATTTCCATAGGAATAAATGCAAAGGGGGGAAGAAAAGTAAAGCTAGTAATTAATATTGGATTGAGAAAATAAAATCCCAGCAGGGGGAAGTAAATAGAAAGGGGAAATTCAGGGGCCAAGGCCAAGTTTTGGCTGAAGGTTGAAAAATAGAACAATAGAAATATGCTTCTTGACAATGTAGAACAGCTCCATCTCTCTGCAGTCTGGTCCCTGGGGACCCTGCAAACCATGCTAGTCTGTGTTCTCTGGAAAGGGAAAATGAAAGTGTAAGGATGGGTGGGAAGAGACCTAGGGCAAGAACAGAACAGGGCACTGAGTATTTAATAGACGAGAAATAGATGTAGGGGAGAGAGAGCCAGGTGCTGATAGAAGGTACGGAAATTGCCCAGGCTCAAGTGTTCATTCCAGTCCCAGCATTCCCTCCCCAGCTGCCAGGAGACTGTCTCACCCCGGGAGTTCCTTTCCTATAGGCCTCCTGATTTCCCTCCGGGTCTTCCTCTGAATCATCAGGTTACAGATTCAGGTCCAGGCCAAGGGGTATGCTTCACAGGTGGAGGGTCAGATGCCCCTCACACCTCTGTGTGTTCCTTCAGGGTTCTGGCTGCTAATGCTGTTCTGACCCTGTGTAGCAGCCCTTAATATTGTCAGTACAGCTTGCAGTCTGTCAACGTTCTCTTAGACACTTGGTTCCTATCAGGTTTTCATCTTGCTGAATGTGCATGCAGCTGACTCCAAGGTTGATTTTCGTAGGGTAGACGTACTTTGATAGTGAAGTTTCGGGGTACAGTTTTGTCTGTAATACTTGCTCGGAGTTTCCTAGGGGTATGGATCAGAGAGGACCTTAGGCTGTTGAGCCACCGACATAGCAGGGTACCTTTTTATTTCTATTTACTTTGAAATAGTATCTTACTTCAAGTTTACATTTAAATGTCTGCTGCTTGTGGGATATATTGGTCAGCATAGATCTAGATTATCAGGGATGAGCCATTTCTCCTAAGGTAGGCATTATTCCAGTATTTCTTAACTTTTGAGGGATTTTTGTTTGTTTCTATGACTTAAAAATATTCTCCATTAAAATATGTTTTGCTCTTGGGATGACTTTATTCAGGGCTGTAGTTTGCTGTATGCTGAAGATAGGAGTTGGAATAAGGAGAAGTGGTATAGAAGCGAGTCCTCAAGTACTGGAGCATTGGGAGCAAACAGTCTATGCAGAAATGTTTCTGGTAGGAGGTTCCGGAAGCTGGGGCGCCCAAGCAGAGCAGGTCGGTGGCCAGCCTCCCTCCATCCCTCGCTTTCCGGTCGTGGTTACCCATCGCCCTTTGCAGGTTTGGCCGGGGGGCCTCTTTAGCTTTCTGTGTCCCTCACAGGGCCCCACTGGTTCCCAATGTCGGGTGTTGGGCCCTGGACAGTGTGATGCTGCCCGAGTGGGGACCGGGACACACGCAGGAGGCTAGCTAGGACTGAGTCGCTTCTACCCTCCCGTTCTCTCCCAGGTTACCTCAAAGCAGCGTTTCCGGGAAGCAGCAGCCCTTTCTGAGGGGATGGGTGCAGCCGGGCCAGATGGATGAGAAGACCAAGAAAGCAGAGGAGATGGCCCTGAGCCTTGTCTGGGCAGTGGCTGTCGGAGATGAACAGGATACTATCAAGTTTGCCACCTGGCTGGCAGAGCAGAGGGTGCCCCTCAGGGTGCAAGTACAACCTGAGGTCTCCCCAACACAGGACATCAGGCTTTGTGTGAGTGTGGAGGATGCTTACATGCACACCATCACCATCTGGCTCACAGTACACCCTGATATGACAGTGGCCTCCCTTAAGGACATGGTATTTCTGGACTATGGTTTCCCACCCAGGCTGCCGCAGTGGGTAGTTGGCAGAGGCTGGCACGAGACCAGGAGACCTTGCATTCACAATGCATTCGATGGAATGGAGACAGTGTTTATCTCTACCTACTGTCAGCCCATAACAGGTCACTCAACCCTCAAGAGCTGCAGCCCAGCGACTGCTGCGCATGTTGGAAGATTTGGGCTTCAAGGACCTCACCCTGCAGCCATGGGGCCCCTTGGAGCCTGTCCTTCCCAAGCCCAGGACCCACCAGGAGCCAGGGCAGCCAGATGCAGCACCAGAGTCACCACTGGTGGGCTAGCAGTGCTCTGGCTGCCCTTTCATCAACAAACCCACCCGGCCTGGGTGTGAGATGTGCTGTCGTGCAAGGCCTGAGACCTACCAGATACCTGCCTCATATCAGCCTGATGAGGAAGAGCGAGCTCGCCTGGCTGGTGAGGAGGAGGCGCTGAGCCAGTACCAGCAGCAGCAGGAGGGGAACCACCTGCAGCACATGCAGCTGGAGCAGAGAAGCCTGGTGCTGAACACCGAACCTGCTGTGTGCTACTCAGTGCTGGCACCAAGCGAGGCTGTGGTGCTGTGTGTGTCTGCACACCTTCTGCAGGGAATGCCTGCAGGGCACCATCCGAAACAGCAAGGAGGCAGAGGTATCCTGCCCCTTCATTGACAGCACCTACTCATGCCCCTGCAAACTGCTGGAGAGGGAGATCCGGGTGCTCCTATCCCCTGAGGACTACCAGCGTTTCCTGGACCTGGGTGTGTCTGTCGCAGAGAACCAAAGCACCTTGAGCAACCATTGCAAGACTCCTGACTGCAAGGGCTGGTGCTTCTTTGAGGATGATGTCAACGAGTTCACCTGTCATGTGTGCACCCATGTCAACTGTCTGCTCTGCAAAGCCATTCATGAGAGCATGAATCGCAGGGAGTATCAGGACGACTTGGCCCTGCGGGCTCAGAATGATGTGACTGCTCGGCCGACAACGAGAGATGCTGAGGGTGATGCTGCAGCAAGGCGAGGCCATGCACTGCCCACAGTGCTGGGTTGTGGTGCAGAAGAAGGATGGCTGTGACTGGATCTGTTGTACTGTCTGCCACACTGAGATCTGCTGGGTCATCAAGGGCCCACGCTGAGGCCCTGGGGTCAATGGGATTCCATGCCACCGAACCTGTCAAAACTGCCACTAAATAGAAGATGGTGACTCTCATACTGATCTAGCCCCACATGTATAACAGCGAACAGCAGAGGTAGGCCAGGGGCTTTAGCTCTGGTTTGGCCACCATACCTTTAAGCTTGGTAAGGGAGAAAGCCCGAGCTGTACTGCAGTCTGATTGCTGTGTTACAAGAACCCAACTGAGCTGATGTCAGTTGCACTGCCTCTGTTGCTTCAAGGGGTTGCTGGCCAGACCTCATGGCCCTTACTAGCCACCAGCTTTAATTAAACACAGCCTTGGTCTAAGACCTGGCTGGCTAGTGCTCTGAGACTCCGAGTGACTCTATTTTCCCTCAGCTTTCTCCCTGAGAACCCACAGCCTCATCCTTTGCCTTGCTGGCTTTCTGGGTACTTCTTAAAGCTGATGTGAATTCATCCAGGGCCCAGGTAGATTGGTAGGTCAGGAAACAGCCCATGGGGTCCAGCTCTGAGTCCCCCTCTTTAAGGGAATTAAAGTGGCTTTCTAGGAAAAAAAATGTTTCTGGTAAAGAACAGGTACATAGGGTCCAGATATTCCAGGATATTCAAGGACTGGCAATATAGCAAGGGTAGCTACTATAAAATGACAGAGATGGGAGACAATAGAAAACAGTGGCAGTGAGGAAGGCTAGAAATAGGTCCTGGTGGGGTTTTACACATCATAACGAGTGTTCTGGGTTTACTGTTATTTTGGTCAAAAAACCCTTAGGAGCATTTGAGGTAAAGAGGAATGTGATGTGATTTATGTATTTTTGGAGATCACTAGGCTCGATCTGTGGAATATTGCTTAGTAAGGAGGAGCTCAGTTAGGTCCAGGAGCAGTCCGGGTAGGAGTTAACGATGAATACAAGCAAACAAGAAGCCCTGATGACTCTCAGAGCACACTGTTGTTCGGAACAAGCCTTTTACTGTCCACATTGTCCATACCACCAAACCCTCGTCTCTACACCTGCTGTAAGGAAGGCCGCTCAGAAGATACGTTCCTGTAATGGTGCTTTTTAATGCTGCAATCTTACTTCGGCAAGCTCCGCTTCCATTAATTATTTTCAACAGTATATTTTAGTAAGTTCCACAGTCTTACTGTTTAAGGTAATTTCTCATCTAGCTCCACAAATTACTTGGAATATATTATTGAATTAAATTGAGTATCTAGGTAGAAAGGCTGTTTATGGGCAGGGCATCGTTCATTGCACACAAGTGCCATTATTCATCATTATGCTCATTATAGTACAAAGGATTTATCTGCTTTTGACATCTTGCCCTTTAAAGTGACCCAATTTGGCTGCATGTGGAGGGTTAAGAGGAAGCACTGCCCATTTCTCTAATGATAGAGCTATAGACACTAATGCACCATAAGCCATTCTAGACAACTAAGGCCAACTGAGGAGTACTTTTAAAGACTTTTAGAGGGAAATCTGAAAACATATCAAGGAAAAAAATAGAAACTTACTTTATAATGAAAGACTTCTTCCTTCCTATTTTTACCATCATGGATGGGCAAAAAGGGAAGCATTTTTAATATGAATAAAATTTATGTTTGTGTGTGTGTGTTCATGGGTAATTTCCCCAAGAGCCCCTGAGCAATGGAAGGCACACACTATTAGAGATCAGAAGTTGATCTGAAGCATGAGTTTAAGTCTGGTTCAATCATTTGTTTAGTAGCCTCTTCTTAAAATTATAATTGTTAATACATATTAATTGTACACATTAATGCAGTTTATTATACTATGCTGTTTCCTTACATGCACTCATCTGACATGACTATGAAATAGTTCTATAGCTTATCTTCCCTTAAAAAATAAGGTAGCTCAGTTCCTAGTGGGGAATATCATACTCAGATGTGACTGTACAACTGTGGTCTCTAAAAAATCATTAATATTTTATATCTGATGCATATGATGTTCCATAAGCTTATTTGGTTCAGTGCTGGGAACCAAAGTCAAGGCTTTGTACATGCCAGGTACATACCCCACTCCAGTCCCTGAGCCCTACTCCAGTCCTTTAAAGGTTTTGGTGATTGTGTTGATTTGAATGGGAATGACCCCCCATGGGCTCATATATTTCAGTACTTGTTCCCCAGTTGCTGTAGCTGTTTTTGGAAGGATTGGGAAGTGTTGCATTATTGGAAGATCCTGTCCCTGGGGTTTCAAAAGACTCTTGTGAGTCCCAGTGCTTTTCTCTGCTTTGTGTTATAGATCAAGATGTATGTTCTCAACTGTTCCTTTTTTTCTGGCATCATGGACTCTAACCCTCTGAACCCATAAGCATTTTAAATGCTTTCTTTTATAAGTTTTCTTAGTCATGGTGTTTTATCAAAGCAATAAAAAAGTAACTGGGTGATGAAGATAGTGCTGATAAAATTGAGATTCAGAACCTTGATATTTGTTGTATTTAAAAATCAATCTAAAGAAAACAATCTACTAATTATGTGATTGGTCCTCTTGTTGGTCCTCTTGTAACTCTATGTGGGTTCTGGAGATTGAACTCATTGTGAGGCTTATGTAGCAAGGAAGTACAATAGAAACCATGGACAAATGCTGTTTGATGGGTTGCTCATAAGATTTTGCTTAGTTAGCATTCTTATACTGCCTAGGACTATCTGCTCAGGGAATGGTACTTGCCCACAGGCCAGGTTTACTGGATAATAACTCAATGGAGGGTTCCTTTTTAGGCAAGTCTGAGCTTGTCTGTGTCAGGTGATAGTTAAAGCTAACTTGAGCACTATTACACCAGGATTTTTGTTTACTTTTATGTTTTATTTCTCGCCATTACTTACCTGTTGCTGTGAGAAAATGCCATGATAAAGGAGACTTATAAGAGTCATCTTGGGATTATTCTTCCTGAGGCCCAGAGTCCATACCAGTAGGGAAGCATGGCAGTAGGTCTCAGTCAGAGAGGTTAGAGCAGGAAGCTGACAGCTCACATTTTGAACCATGCATGAAACAGCATGAAATTGAACTGGAAACAGCACAAGGATTTTAATCTCAAAGCCTGCCTTCAGGGACACACTTCCTGCAGCAAGGCTGCACTTCCAGACTACCCTAAACAATGCCACCAACTGGGGACCAACTGTTCAAATAGAGTTTGAAAAGCAGAACAGTTTCTCTCTCAAACTGTTATACCAAGTAATTTTTATTTCACATACAAAATAATGGCTATCATATCGTACCATTTATCACTGTACTTTGCTCGTGCCTCCCACTGTCCTCCATTGGTTTCCTTCCTCCAAAGAGTCCTTCTAAGCATTCCTGTATGACATGCTAGGAATGTGAGTATGAGAGGAGATATGGGGCAGTGGGCTTTCTCTACAACTCCTTGTCTTCTACTCTTCTTCCTTCCTCTCCCTTAAGACCTGTTCTTTCCTTCACATATACCCCTGCTACTTTGATTGTGTGTGTGTTGTACACTTCAATCCTACATAAGAAAGAAAACATTAGTCATTTCTTTGTTTATCATTCTGAGTTTGGCTCCTTTTGCTTAACATGACAATCTCTAGTTCCATCCATTTTCCTTTATGCATGACATAATCTCATTCTTCCTCATGGTTGAATCAAGCTACATTGTACATATATATCACATTAACTTCATCCATTCTTCTGTTGATAGGCATCTAGGCTGGTTCCATATCTTGGCTATTGTGATTTGTGCTTCAATAAACATTTGGTATGACAACTTAGATTCTTTCAGGTATACACCACAGAGAGGTGTAGCTGGATCATATGGCAGTTCTATTTTTAGTTTCCTGAGGACCATCTTTACTTATTTCCATAGTAGCTGAACAAGGTCATATTTCTACTGCGAGGGTAGAAAGGACCTTCTTCCTGCCTATCTTTGCATTTGTTATCATTCGTTCTCCTGAGAGAGTTTATGATCAAGGAAAGAGAATCTCCATGCATTTTTATTTGAATTTCCCTAATAGTTAAGAATGTTAAATATTTTATCACCTATTTATTGGTCATTTGTGTTTCTCCTTTTGGGCTCAGTCTGTTCATTTACCCTTTTGTTGACTGAATATTTTTCAATTGTTTTTTTTTTTTAGTTTTGTGTTGATTGTAGATATTATTTCCTTATCAGACATAAAATGGGCTGAATCTGTAGGCTGCCTTTTATCTCTGTTTATAGTTTTCTTTACTATGCAGAAGCTTGTGGATTTCAAGTCATTCCATTTGCTATTTTTTCCCTTACCTATTCTCCTTTATGGAGCATCCTTGCCTATACATGTATTTTTGACTTTAAAAATTTTTTCCCTAGAGTTTTAAAAGTTTCAAGATGTACATTAAGATCTTTAAACTGATTCTTATACAGGGTGAGATAGGGGTGAGTTTCATTCTTCTATGTGTGGAAGTTTTCTTTCCCCACATTGTTAAGGAGGCTGTCATTTCTGTAGTATTTGCTTTTGGCACTGTTGCTGCGTAGTCTTCTTTCTGGGACCTCTATTTTATTCTTGGTCTATGTGTCTACTTTTGTGTGGGTGACAAGAAGTTTTTTTTGTCTTTTTTGGTTTTTTCCTCCCTGTGGTTCTTGAGTTGTTTGGTTTTGTTAGGATTGCTTTGACTAGCTGGAATGCTTTGTGTTTCCATATAAATTTTCATATTCTTGTTCGTTTTATTTGAAGAGTATCGTTGGTAAGTTGGCTAACCCTTTACATGGCGTTTTAAATTCACCCCTCCCTACTAGGAGCTGTACCTGATCATTGGCTGCTTGCTCCTTTTTGCTGTGCCACCTTCTGCTTCTCCACATTCCCAGATTTCTTATCATCCTTCTTATAATTTCTGATTCTCATAAAATCTTTCTCACTTTGGAAGAGCCTTTCCTTTGCTATCTTGACTCTTCTCATTCACTATGTCACATTTCAAATATGTGTCATCTGTCACATTACCCAGAATGCCAGTTCATCCAGATTTAAAATGTCAAATGAGTGGGTCTGGGCCTGTTAGCCTATGCTGTAATCCCAGCACTAGGGAGCTATGGTGGCTGTTCTTGGTTGTCAGCTTGACTTCATCTGGAATTAACTAAAACCCAATTGGCTAGGCACATTCATAAGGAATAATTTTTAGTTAAATCATTTCAAGTGGGAAGTCCCACTTCTAATCCAGATCTTTCAGGTGGGAAGATATACCTTTAATTCAGATCTTTTGAGATGAGAAGATCCACCTTTAAACTGGACCATACCTTCTGCTGGCAGTCCAAATAAAGGACACAGAAGAAGGAAGCTTGCCCTTTCTTTGCCTGCTTCTTCTTACTCAGTGGCAAGCCCATTCCTTCACTGGCATTAGAGCCCACTTGTTTATGATTTTGACATGTACTGAAGACCAGCTGAGACATCCAGTCTTATGGACTGAACAATTACTGGATTCTTGGACTTTCCATTAGTAGCAGTACCACAACTGTAAACCATTCTAATAAAGCCCCCTTCTAGATATATATAAAGCATATACAATATATAACATATAACACACACACTCTCTCTCTCACACACACATATAGCTTTTAACAAGAAAAAAATATATTATTGTAATAACAACATGGAAGACGGAAGAACTGGGGAGCATTGCACTATGATATAGTCCAGACACAGAAAGAGAAATGCTTAATATTCCACCATTTATGTATAAATTAAAAATATTGACTGTAAGGATAAAACAGAACGGTGATTACTACAGGCTGAGGAGTAGGAGGAATAGGGAGATATTAGTCAGAGGGTCCAGTGTATCAGTTAGATAGGAAGGATAAATGGCAAATATTTAAAGGATTATCTGTGTTAAACACTTTGATTCAAGCATTCTACATTGTACACAAACATTATTCATTACTTTGTATTTCATAAATATACACACGAATAATATATTAATATCTAAATTATAAAAGAAATAATTTTAAATTTTCTGATCATCTTATGATATCAAGATAGTGAAATATATCCATAGAGTAGACAGTAGTATTTTCAGTAAAACAAGAATTCATATTCAGTATATATAAAAGCCCTACATTAAAAGATTAATATTCAGAATGTAAAGTAAAACTCCATATAATAATAATAATAATTAAAAGACAACTCAATTTTTAGAAGGACCTAAAGAAGATGTTTTCTCCAAAGGGTATCTTGTGCCACACTGGCATACTATAGACTGATTGAATTCAAACATACACATTTATTTCAAACGGTTGTGGGGCTGGAAGTCTGTAATTGCAGTGCCAATGTGGTTGTACTTTTGGCAGAGGCCCTCTTTATGTGTTGTAGATGACCATCCCATTGTATTTCCTCATGGTACAGAGACAGACAGACAGACAGACAGAAACAGATAATGAATCTGTCTCATGTATCTTTATATAAAGGTATTTTATTCACAAGGACCTTACTCCCATACTGAACTATCGATGTGAAAAGTGATAGTATCATCACACTGGGACTTATAATTTCAACATTCGAATTAAAAGGAAAAATAACCAATACCTACAGTGTTATCATTGATGTTGATTTGTAAAATCTCAAAAGCTATGAGTAAGAACCCATTCAGATAAACACATTCGAACATGTTCTGTCATTATCTTGCTATAATATACACATTCTTGGGTATAGAAAATTTTACTCCTGAATATATATATCCAATGTAAGTGCATCCATATGTACACAAAAATATAAAACGTAAATGCAAGCATGTCCAGATATTTTTAACCTATATGATTCTAGGCCATCTTGACAATGATTCTTAACCACCACACTGTATTTAGGGACAGAGCTAAGATACTATGGTTAAAGAAAATGGTGCATGAAGCTGAAGTTAAGAGTATAACAGGAGAAATATGTTTATCTGACTGTGAGCTGTGTGGATCTGACTGTGTGTGAGCTGTGTGGAGGGGAATTTAGACAGTGAAACTCTCAGGGACATTCAGGAAGAGATGTTATAAACATAAATCATTTTTTGTGTGTAAGATATCTAATCTCAACATTTTTCCTTGCTATCATTTGATATACCAAAGTCTAACTTTAAAAAGAGGGTCAGCGACGGTCTGTACCTCTACCTGAACCCATGGCAGATAGGTGAGCTTGCCCCCCTCCCTGACTCCACAGTCTACCTGTCTCCCAGGAGGTCTGCCATAACAAAGAACAAATCTAAGTGCCTGCCCCCAGACGCCAAAGCAGCCTGTCTTCCAAGAGGTCTGCCCTAACCAGGGACACAAGGACACAAGAGGCCTACTCTAAGCAGGGACACAAGAGGTCTGCTCTAACCTGAGACATCACTGTCTACATCCCAGGAGGCCTTCTCTAATCCAGGTCACACAACTCTACCTGCCTCCAGGGAGGCCTGCTCCAGTCTAAGACACCTAGGCCAGTTAACACCTGAGGTAATCAGATGGCAAAAGGCAAGCACAAGAACATGAGCCAGAGATGCCAAATGTAATTTAACAACTTCAAAGCCCAGTTCTCCTACCACAGAAGCCCTGAAGATCCTAACACAACCAAAAGGCAAGATTCTGATCTAAAATCCCACCTCATAGAGAGGATAGAGGCCTTTAAAAAGGATACGATACAAAGAACTCCCTTAAAGAAATGCAGGAAAACGGGTAGAAGTACTTAAAGAGGAAACAAATAATTCCCTTAAAGAAATGCAGGAAAATATAACCAATCAGTTGAAGGAATTGAACAAAATGTTCCAAGACCTAAAACTGAGATAGAAACAATAACAAAATCACAAATGGAGACAACTCTGGAGATGGAAAACCTAGAAAGAGATCAGGAACTACAGATGCAAGCATCACCAGCAGAATGCTCAAAACACACATTGAGCCCCACACAATAACAATGGGAGACTTCAAAACCCCATTCTCACCAATGAACAGGTCATCAAAACAGAAACTAAACAGAGACACAGTGAAACTAACAGAAGTTATGAACCAAATGGATTAATAAATATCTACAGAACATTTCACACCAAAACAATTTCACCCCAAAGCAATTCATGGTACATTCTCCAAAATTGATCATATAATCAGACACAAAACAAGCCTCAACAGATATAAGAAGATTGAAATAATCCCACGTATTCTATCAGATCATTATGGACGAAGGCTAGACTTCAATAACAAAACAAAAACCAAACACAACAACAACAGGAAGCCCACATACTCATGGAAACTGAACAACTTTCTACTCAATCATAACTAGGTCAGGAAAGAGATAAAGAAAGAAATTAAAGACTTTCTAGAATTCAATGAAAACGAAGGCACAGCATACTCAAATGTATGGGACACAATGAAAGCAAGTGCTAAGAGGAAAAATCATAGGACTAAGTGCCTTCATAATAAAATTGGAGAGATCCCATACTAGCAACATAACAGCACACCTGAAAGCTCTAGAACAAAAAAGAAGCCAGCACATCCAGTAGATAGACAGGGCCTCCAGTGGAGAGTTGGGGCCACCCACCCATCTTCAAAATTTTTGACCCAGAGTTGTTCCTGTCTAAAGGAAATGCAGAGACAAACACGAAGCAGAGCTTGAAGGAAAGGCCATCCAGTGACTGGCCCAACTTGGTATCCATTCCATGTGCAGGCATCAAACCCTGACACTGTTACTGATGTCATGTTGTGCTTGCAGACAAGAGCCTAGGCTGTCGTCTGAGAGGCTCTAGTAGCAGCTGACTGACACAGATGCAGATATTTACAGCCAACCAATGGACTGAGGCCGGGAACCCCTATGGAAGAGTTAGGGGAAGGATTGACGAGAAGAGGATGGTGACCCCATAGGAAGAACAGTAGAACTCCTTCAGTGCCCCAGAGACTAACCCTCAATCAACCAAAGAGCATACATGGGCAGGTCCAAGGCTCCAGGCACATATGTAGCAGACGACTACCTTGGCAGGCCTCACCTAATCCTATAGAGACTTGATGCTCCAGGGAAAGGTGATGCTAGGGGTGGGGTGTGGGGGAGGATGGATAGATGGATGAAAGGGTGGCGTGAAGTACTCTGGGAAGGGGGAATGGGAAGGAGCTAACATTTGAAATGTAAATAAATAAAATAATTTAATGAAATAATTTTTAAAAATAAGGGGGCCAGCAAATAAAATAACTTAGCTTGTGACAGCTTTATTTTCTAGTCCATAAATTCAAAGGATAATATATACATACTGATAAATAAGATCTCTGAGGATCTTGCTCTTTATTGGTACTTTTCCCCTCAGTAATGAAAAAAAAATATTGCATAATTACCCCTCAGAAGGGGGGACCTCAACTTCTTGTAAGATTTATTTGGTTTTTATTTTGTGACTATTTTGCTCATGTATATGTCTGCATCACAAGCATGCATGGTATCTACAGAGGTCTGAAAGCCTGAAAGCTAGTATTCTGCTAGCAGCTTTCAGATGAAGATGTAGAACTCTCAGCTTCTCCTGCACCATGCCTGCCTGGATGCTGTCATGTTCCTGCCTTGATACTGGACTGAACCTTTGAACCTGTAAGCCAGCCACAATTAAATGTTGTGCTTTATAGGAGCTGCCTTGGTCATGGTGTCTGTTCACAGCAGTAAAACCCTAACTAAGACATACACACAAGGGAGGAAAGAAGGTAAAATAACAGTAAGATGTCTAAAAAAGGTCATAAGAAATCACATTACTAATGATCTACCTTAAAATTCTACGATACAAGTAAGTTGTATATAAATATATATATGTATATATATATACATATATAAGCATATATATGTATATATATATATATACTTTAAACGAAAATTTCCATCTGGTCTATGCACCCCATGAGCCAAGCACCATCTAACAAAACCCTGAAAACCCTCATAGAAGCAGGGGGAGGGAGGATGGGATTGGAGGTTTCCAGGGGAGGGGGAACCAGGAAAGGGAATAACATTTGAAATGTAAATAAAGAAAATATCTAATATACAGGAAAAAGAAAAAATAAATAAAACCAAAGGAAGAAAACCCCCTGACAATGAGGACAAATTGACTACCTATGGTGCCTATTGACATACCAAAAAAAAAGGTACCTGCTAAGTAGTTCTACAATACGATAGTGCACTTGACTTGTTTTATATGAAAGAAAAAGACTTGTTCATTTTATGCAAGCAAAGCAGGTATAATTTATATTATCTTTTGATGCATTATAAATTTTGTTTCCTCTAGATAAAGAAAACTAAGACTCCATCAAGGATTTGACAGGGACACATAAGATATAGGGAAATGATAGACCAGCCTGCTTCTATATTGAGCTTGAAAGCTATCTGTTAGTAAAGACAAACTAGGTTCATTCTTGTTTATGATTAAATCTGTTTCTCAAGGATTGGGCAACACTCCACAGGTAGCCTTAAGTACAATTGGTTCTTTCCTGCCTGTTTCAGGAAATGGCAGCTATGCCTTTGTTTCTAAAGGTTGTTATAACCACCTTGTTATGACTATCTTATTGTGATGACTTTATTATGACTGCCTTACAACCATGCCTTTGTTTCAGAATGTTGTTATGATCAACTTGTTATATGTATGTTCTGCTTCTGTAACCTCCTCTTATTTGCCTGCCAAATCTCTCATTTGGAAACCCCCTATAAAAAATGTTATCTTCCCAATGTCCAATGAAGATCTCTTGAACTCCTCCTTAGGAGGAGACAGCCTCTATACATGAATAAAAATGCTTGCTTTAAATTGGCCATAATAATTTGGGCTGGCTTGTTTTTCTCCTCCCATCTGTGAGATTACCAGATGCCCAGGCTAGTGTCAAATATCTCAAGCACAGTTGTTAAATTTAATCATATGGCCACATTGTTGATAAAGAGATTTCTGTTTATAGAAAATTAACCTGTGAAAGGTCACCTTGTATTTCTCAATTTCAAAATTATTTCCAAATGATATAATTGTCTTTACTTCAGGTGAAAAACTAATAATACTTTTTCAAAATTGGGTAGTGACCAATGGCCTGTGGCCTGGTGCTCAGCGCCTACAAGTTTGATTCAAAGCTACATGCTTATATGACACTTAATTGCTTCAATAAATGTGTTTGCGACATTTTTTGTAAGACTGAAATAATGGAAAGATTTTTATTTCTTTGTAGAGAAACATCTTATCTTTCTTTGTCGATGTTTGAAGATTACCAAATGAAACAAGACTGAACTCTGAAACAAGAATGCTTGCTTCAGCTTTCTAGTGTAAACTGAGGAAGTAAAAATAAAAATAAGCGTAAGAGGGAAAATTAAAGAGAGAAAGTAGACCCTGTGTGGCTTACCCCAAGCCTCCCCTGCCTTTCCTCTTTAGCTGTAGCTGTTTTGTTTGCTTGCTTGTTTTGACTTCTTTAGCTCTTCCTATATGAAACCTAGTTTCAGCAATGTTAATAATGTTAACAATGTCAATGTTCATAATTTTAACAATATTAGTAATGTTAACAGTATGAACACTTAATATGAACAATGTTAGGAATGTTAACAATGATCATAATGTTAATGACATTAATGATGTTAATATTGTTAATATTAACTATGTTATACTATTAGCCCTATTAATGTCTCAACATTAACAATGTTAGTATTGCTA
Source organism: Rhynchomys soricoides (assembly GCA_019843965.1). Taxonomy (NCBI): domain Eukaryota; kingdom Metazoa; phylum Chordata; class Mammalia; order Rodentia; family Muridae; genus Rhynchomys; species Rhynchomys soricoides. The sequence goes on along the minus strand of JADRCH010000040.1, from coordinate 16,966,058 downwards.
ATTAAGTTAGTAATGTTAATTATGTTATCAATGCTAATAATGTTAACAAGAGTCATATGTTAACAACGTTAATAATGTTAGCAATGTTAATGATCTTAACATTGTTATGTTAGCAATATTAATTATGTTAACAATTTGGAGATGTTAATGATGCTGACAGTGTTAACAGTCGGTAGAGAAGGATAATAACTAAGAGAAAATAATAAACTGGCCAAAGATTAAGAAAAAGGAAGGAGTAAGGAAGGATAAAGAAAAGAAGGGAAAGGGTTGAGGCTTTAGCTTGGTGGGTGATGAAGGGTTGAGGCTTTAACTTGGTGGGTGACGAAGGGTTGAGGCTTTAGCTTGGTGGGTGACGAA
>JADRCH010000040.1:16942856-16965691 GCA_019843965.1 Rhynchomys soricoides | reverse complement strand
AAGGGTTGAGGCTTTAGCTTGGTGGGTGACGAAGGGTTGAGGCTTTAGCTTGGTGGGTGACGAATGCTGAGCTTAGGCCCAGGTTTAGTCTCCTGCACCATAAGAGGAAAATAAAGTTACATAGAGAAGCAAGGAAGGGTAGCAAAATACAGGTGTAGACTCTAATAGAAGGAATTAACATGCAGGTGTCAGGACACTATCAGCCGACAGTGTGTTTAGCCATGATTTTAGAGGAGCAATACATACATGATGGAGACCTTTTGACTGAAATGATAAATCTTAACACCCTGTTGTGATTGTTGAAAAATATAAAGTAATTTTAATAATGTATTCAAGGTCAAAAATGCTTCTTTTTAAAAATATATGGATATGAAACCTTTTTTGTTGGAGTCATTAACAGAAAATGATATCCTTATTATTACCACTGGTTCCAGTCAATTAGCATTTAATGCAAAATTAATTCCAGGAGTGAAGATTAAATATTGCTTAAATCATGGAACTAAGACCCATAGTCAGACATGACCTCAATAATGCAAATGTATTTGTGAGTAGCTGGGCAGACAAATTCATTTATAACAACAGACACTGTCAGAAGAAGATTAAAATATATATGCACCACATAGATGAAATAATTGTAATCAGGACAGAAGAATTACCACAATTGGGGAATTTCACTGAATAGCTGAATTTCATGTATAACACAATCAAGTTCCTGGCCTTACTCATTCGCAACACTGTTCATTTTCTGCATGTTCTGATTAATTTAAACTGTAGTTAATTGAACACTGAAATATTCAGGAAACTATAGGCAGAAGCAGTTTTATATGGACAATTTCTACCTGTCCTAAGACGTAGGAGGCACACGGGTGGAATGGGATAGGTGATAGGAATCCTACTTTCTCTAAATGTCTTTCATGGGAGCAGAGATTTTGCTGACGAGGATGTAAAGGGTGGGGCTATAAAAAACTGAGAATAAAACACTTGCTTGAGGACTATAAATTCTTATGGATTTCAGTGTTCATTGGCACAAAAGATTTCAAGCAATCTCAAAGCTGTAATCCTGAATTGGGCTTGTATGTATGTTTTACTTTGTTTTAAAGGGAATTCACCTCATCAACAGTAATTTTAAAATCAGTCATTCTTTTTAATCAAGAAAATTAGAAATATTTACAGGAAAATTTTCAGTGAAAAAAATTTAGGAAAATTTGTATTCCAGTAAAATGACTATTCACAGACATATGTAAATTTGATTCTACTTCCCAATCTACAGTAAAATTTTTAAAGCATCAGATACTACTATACATTCTTCATATTACAACTTATGCCCTCTTACTTCAACTAAAATATGCAGAATTTCTTCATTGCTGTCGGTTGACATTGGAAATATTGTCACAATATGGTTTTGATTGAATTGATGTTATATAACATTGTATTTCCTTAGGCAGTATCACATTTTGTTTTGATCAACTTGTGAAAGACAGTCACAACTAACTCACTCTATTATTAGAAAAATGCATGATAGAATCACATTTTTCAATAACAATCTTTATAGATTTATTGAGGATAGCTACCTTAAAGATGAGTTCACATAATTTGAGCCAACCTATTATCATTTTTATTTTGATGGTGATAATAGTTAAACATTAATCAAGAGTATCATTCTATCTTATATATGCTCACATATGTTTTCTGATAATCTTGAGATCATGAGCCAGTGATATGTCTTTCTGATTTGCTTCAGTCATCATTAAAGACAACCAATCATCTGAATTATTGAGACAGGATTTGTGAAGGCAGTTACAGTTTGCCAGTAGCTATCAGGAACATCAACAGGACAATGAGCCCTAAGAGTGATTAGCTGCATTGTTGGTGAGTGAAATAATCCTACAAAGAGAGGATCTATTTAATGTTCAACATGGAAGTAATCCTGACCTACTCAAGCTAATGAGTTTACAGATAATAAACCAGAGTGGTTGGAGCTATGCACAGGTGAGGGAGTATTCACTGGGATACCAGGTCAGTCAGATTGACTGGGTGTAGAAAACTTGGGAAGTAGGTAGAACTGTTCATAAGATGTCAAGACTATGATGAAAGAACATTCTACAGTAGAAGCAACAGATGTGTGTAATACATGACACTCTTAGAAGGTTGTCAGAGAAGGGCTCTCCTTTTTGCAAGCCTTCTTTCAGTCACAGACAGCTGTCCCTCCCAAATTAGGACCTAACTCCATATTTGCTCTGTTTTGTCGGTCTGTCCCTGTCTCCCTCCCTACTCACCTCACCTGTCTCTGTTTTTTCTTCTCTCTCTGACATTATTTAAAATTTGATTGCTGTCCTCATTTATTTGCCTTTGACATGATGACAGGCGATTGAGAGTTCAAAGCTAAACTTCTTGCTTCAATCTCTAGGTAAAAACATGCAAATTTAAGGATGGATCAAAATGAAAAACAGTTATCACAGGTTCTTAAGAAGTTAGTGCTTTAGATACTTTACTATCATTTCTTTAACTCAACCATGGTGTCAGCTGAGGTAATTTTAATAAATCAACTGCAAAGGTAATTCCTTGCCTATTTATTTCCCCCTTTTACTTTTACAGAAGCATGTGGGGCTTTTGAATACCTGAGGCAGGAGGATTGTGAAACTAGTGATTTAGGAGCCAGCAGGAGTATGATGTCTCATGTTTGGTGAAGAGAACCCAATTTTTATATGGCTTCCTACTTTCGAAGATTCCTTTAAATTTATGTAGCACTCATGTGACTGAGCATAACAAACACTGAAAAGCTGTCAGTGAACCATCCCTTCATCCCTGGGATGAAGCCTCCTTGATTGTTTTGATGTGTTCTTGGATTTGGTTTGTGAAAATTTTATTGAGAATTTTTGCATTGAGACTCGTAAGGGAAATTGGTCTGAAGTTTTCATTCTTTGTTGGGTCTTTGTGAGGTTTTGGTATCAGTGTAACTGTGGCCTCATAAAACGAATTGGGTAGTTTTCCTTCTGTTTCTATTTTGTGGAAAAGTTTGAAGAGTATTGGTATTAGATCTTCTTTGAAGGTCTGATAGAATTCTGCACTAAACCTTCTGGTCCTGGAAATTTTTTTGGTTGGGAGACTATTAATGGCTGCTTCTATTTCTTTAGGGGTTATGGGAATGTTTAGATGGTTTATCTGATCCTGACTTAACTTTGGTATTTGGTATCTGTCTAGAAACTTGTCCATTTCATTCAGCTTTTCCAATTTTGTTGTGTATAGGCTTTTGTAGTAGGATCTGATGATTTTTGGAATTTCCTAAGATTCTGTTGTTATATCTCCCTTTTCATTTCTGATTTTGTTAATTTGGATACTGTCTCTGTGCCCTCTGGTTAGTCTGGCTAAGGGTTTATCTATCTTGTTGATTTTCTCAACGAACCAACTCTTGTTGTTTGTTGATCCTTTGTATAATTCTTTTTGTTTCTACTTGGTTGATTTCAGCCATGAGTTTGATTTTTTTTCTTGACTTCTATTCCTCTTGGGTGTATTTACTTCTTTTTGTTCTAGAGCTTTCAGGTGTGCTGTTAAGCTGCTAGTGTATGCTCTCTCTAGTTTCTTTTTGGAGGCACTCAGACCTACATGTTTTCCTCTTAACACTGCTTTCATTGTGTCCCATAAGTTTGGTTATGTTGTACTTTCATTTTCATTAAATTCTAGGAAGTCTTTAATTTCTTTTTTTATTTCTTCCTTGACCAATTCATCATTGAGTAGAGTGTTGTTCAGCTTCCATGTGTATGTGGGCTTTCTGTTGTTGTTGTTGCCATTGAAGACCAGCCTTAATCTGTAGTGATCTGATAGGAGGCATGGGATTATTTCAATCTTCTTATATCTGTTGAGGTTTTTTTGTGACCAATTACATTGTCAATTTTGGAGAAGGCACCATGAGGTGCTGAGAAGAAGGTATATTCTTTTGATTTATGATGAAATGTTCTATAGATATATGTTAAATCCATTTGGTCCATAATTTCTGTTAGTTTCACTGTGTCTCTGTTTAGTTTGTGTTTCCAAAATCTGTCCATTGATGAGAGTTGGGTGTTGAGGTCTCCCATTATTATTGTGTGAGGTGCAATGTGTGCTTTGAGCTTAAGTAAAGTTTCTTTTTTGAATGTGGGTGCCCTTGCATTTGGAGCATAGATGTTCAGAATTGAATTCTTCTTGGTAGATTTTTCCTTTGATGAGGATGAAGTGTCCTTCCTTATCTTTTTTGATGACTTTTGCTTGAAAGTCGATTTTATGAGATATTAGAAAGGTTACTCATGCCTGTTTTTTGAGACTGTTTGCCTGGAAAATTGTTTTTCAGCCCTTTACTCTGAGGTAGTGTTTGTCTTTAACCCTGAGATGCGTTTCCTGTACGCAGCAAAATGCTGGGTCCTGTTTATATATCCAGCCTATGTCTTTTTATTGGGAAATTGAGTCCATTGATGTTAAGAGATATTAAGGAATAGTCATTGTTGCTTCCTGTTATTTTTGATGTTATTTTTATGTTTGTGTGGCTATCTTCTTTTGAGTTTGTTGAAAGATTACTTTCTTGCTTTTTCTGGGGTGTAGTTTCCCTCCTTTTGTTGGCATTTTCCATCTATTATCCTTTTTAGGGCTGGGTTTGTGGAAACATATTGTGTAAATTTGGTTTTGTTATAGAATATCTTGGTTTCACCATCTATGGTAATTGAGAATTTTGCTGGGTATAGCAGCCTGGGCTGACACTTGTGTTCTCTTAGGGTCTGTATGAGCTCTCTCCAGGATCTTCTAGCTTTCATAGTCTCTGGTGAGAAGTCTGGTGTAATTCTGATAGGTCTGCCTTTATATGTTACTTGACCTTTTTCCCTTACTGCTTTTAATATTCTTTCCTTGTTTTGTGCATTTGGTGTTTTGACTATTATGTGACAGGATGAATTTCTTTTCTGGTCCAATCTATTTGGAGGTCTGTAGGCTTCTTTAATGTTTATGTTCATCTCTTTCTTTAGGTTAGGGAAGTTTTCTTCTATAATTTTGTTGAAGACATTTACTGGCCCTTTAAGTTGGGAATCTTCACTTTCTTTTATACCTATTATCCTTAGGTTTGGCATTCTCATTGTGTCATGGATTTCCTGGATGTTTTGGGTTAGGAGCTTTTGCATTTTTCATTTTCTTTGACTGTTGTTTCAATGTTGTCTATAGTATCTTCTGCACCTGAGATTCTCTCTTCTATCTCTTGTATTCTGTTGGTGATGCTTGCATCTATGACTCCTGATCTCTTTCCTAGGGTTTCTATCTCCAAGGTTGTCTCCCTTAGTGATTACTTTATTGTTTCTATTTCCATTTTTAGATCCTGGATGGTTTTGTTCATTTCCTTTGCCTGTTTGATTGTATTTTCCTATATTTCCTCCTTAAGGGCTTCTAGCTATTTACCTGTGTTCTCTTGTATTTCTTTAAGTGATTTATTTATTTCCTTCTTAAAGTCTTCTATCATCATCATGAGAATGATTTTAAATCTAAGTCTTGCTTCTCTGGTGTGTTGGGGTAATCCAGGGCTTGCTATGGTGGGAGAACTGGATTCTGATGATGCCAAGTTGCCTTGGTTTCTGTTCCTTATATTCTTGCCCTTGCCTTTCGACTTGTTATTATCTCTGGTGTTAGCTGGTCTTGCTCTCTCTCTGACTGTCGCTTGTCCCTCCTGCAAGCCTCGGTGTCAATACTCCTTGGGGACCTGCTCTCTCTGAGGGGAATTTGGGTTTGGAAAGCTGTAGTACAGGGTCAGCTCTGGGGTGCAGACAGAAACCAGAAGGATCCTGTCCCCAGCTGTTCCTTGGTTCCTGTGTTCTGATGGCTCTGTGAGGATCCCTCTTGATTGAGGAATTTAAACAGAAGTGGTGGTCTTCCTGTGCTGGAAGGTGTGTTGGCCCTCCTAGGAGACCAGCTCTCTCCTGGCACTATTTGAGTATTGAGCCCTGTGTCACATGATCAGCTTCCAGCTGCAGAAGGAAACCAGAAGGCCGCTCCTCAGTCCCTGTGTCCTGAGGGTTCTGGGCAGGTCCCTCTGAGCAGAGTTGCTGGCCTTCCCCAATCACAGGCTTGTTCACAGTCTTGGGAAGCTAGCTCTTTCCCTGCACTATTTGGATATGTAGCCATGTGGCAGAGACTGAGGTCCCCTACTACAGATGGAAACTGGTAGGTTCCTGTCTCAGGCTGCTCCTCAGTTCCTGTGTCCTGAGGGTTCTGAGCAGGTCTCTCTGAGCAGAGGTGCTGGCCTTACCCTTGCTCATAGGCTTGTCCAAACTCCTGGGAGGCTAGCTCTTTCCCTGGGCTATTTGGGTATGTATACAAAAGTATATTAGATACTAGAAAGAAAGAACTTGATTGCGATTTTTTTTCTGAGCTCAGGAAAGTCCTAAACTCTTCATGCCTTTTCAAGGAAATATAATACAGAAAATATAATGATAAAACATGGCTCTGCCAAAGCAAGGCAAAATGTATATGCATTATTAAGGTGTGACTATATCTCAAGTTTTCTTACCATTCATTTTTAAATTGTTTTATTTAAATGAAAGTATCATATTAATATAGTTTCTTTGTTAAAAATTTCACTATTCCCAGGCAAACCAAAAGTGCCATTTAAGTGTTTGTGGTATGTCTTTCCACTAAAATATATGCTTTACATAATTTTCATGTCCTTGAACTAAGACTTAAGAAGGTTTGCTTTATGGAGTGGTTTGAATCAGAATTGGCTCCATAGGCTCATATTTGAATGCTTAGGGAGTGGTATTAGGAGGTGTGGCCTTTTGGAGTAGGTATGGCCTTGCTGGAAGAAGTATATCACTGGGGATAGATTTGGGGTTTTCAAAGCCAGGCCCAGTGTTTCTCTCCTTTTCTGCTGCTCACAGATCCAGTTGTAAAACTCTCAGCTGCTCTCCAGCATCATATCAGTCTTCATGCCACCATGCTTTTTACCATGATGATAACAGAGTAAACCTCTGAACTGAAACCCCAATTAAATGATTTCCTTAATAAGAGTTGTTATGGTCACATGTGTCTTCACAACAATAGAAACCCTAACTAAGACACTGCACCTGGCTTTTTACCCTAAACATATCTGAGAAATACTTCACCACTGCAGTTGGCCCCACCTATCTCTATGGTTTCTAGGGAATACACCTTTTGTTTGTTGTTTAATAGACATAGTCTTGATTTGTCAGAAGAAGATGTTTTCTTGAAGTGGAAATTTTTGGGTTTTTGGAGACTCCGTTGTGTCATGTGATGTTGTTCTGGAAACTCTTACAAGAGGATTTTTGCTGAAGCAGACCCATGAGAAGGTGTTTCGCTGAGAACAGACATGTGGTATTTCTCTGGAAGCTGGCTGGTGAAAGGGCATGCTAAGTTTTGCTAGAACAGACTCTTGAGAGAACATGTAGTTTTTGGAAAGGGTGAAAGTGTAACCCAACAGACAGTGGATGATACTCTCGCATTGGTTTGTCTTGCTACTTTTTGCTGGTCTTCATTGGGATTTGCTGATGCTGGTCTTCACTAATCATCACTTGTTGTGACTTTGTAGAGAGAAATGCACCAAAGAACTTCTCATGATATTTCATTGGCTTCTTGCCACTTCTGTGGACACTGGCTGCTTGGCAGAGCCTTGAGTTTTCTTTTGGATCTAACTGCTGTTGCTGATTCATGAATGGTGTTTGAAAGTGGATCAAGCCATCACTGCTGATTCATGTGAACTGAACTGCTGATATCCTGACAATGAAGATTGGAATCATTGCAAAGAACTATTTTTAAATAGGTCCGCATCCCTCTTTGCCCTATTAGCCTTTCCTTTCCACGTCCTCTGGTGGGGGATGAGCTAGAAGGAGGTTAAAGCATTTAAGAACCCTTCTTAAAGTTCCTTTGAAAAATCTAAGCCTACGTTTTCTGGTTGTTTCTTTTCTAGATAACTGATCCTTCCTATATTAGCATCCCTTGAAATGTTAACATAAACAGAACTGTGAACATCCTTGGCCTGCTGGGGTAGGTCAAGAGGAAATTTCTTCACAGGGAGTTGTTGCAAGTATCAGAGAATGCTCCACCTGGGATTTTTACTAACCACTAAGCTGGCTCAGGACAGGCAGTTCCGATCCTCTGGCCATTGCTTCTAAGGCAGACAATAAAGAAGATAGAATTCGTTTTTTCTATGGCATGGAATGACTTTGGCTGGTGACCCTTCGGCTGAGAAGTTCAACTTACTGCATGTTATAAGAACTACCTGTGTAAAAAAGATCATTTGAAGCCCAAGCAACAGGAAGGCAAAGTTGTTTCCATGGTGTTTTTTCTTTTTGCAGGATGACTGATATTACTGGTATTTCACTTATCTAAGTTATGTAATGATCTGAATTTTTGACTGATAAGTACTAGGGAGGGCAGAATCTGGTAGGCTCTTCTCTGGCTTCCTAGTTCTTTTGCCTTCTTTGTGCTCTAGTAAAAATATACTGATACTTACTTCCACAGTTAATTATGTCATTGTAAATGGTTTATGCTGTGTGGGCCTCCAGAACCATAAGGAAAGAATTCAATTTCTTTCACAGTGAGTCTGCGACAATTTTCAATCCTGCATCAAATAATATGAGGAGGTTCACTTTGGTGGTTGCTGTCAGACCTGAGTAGAAGGTAGTCTCATTATTTACCATGAGTACTAGTTTCTCTTTATCTAAAGCTGCCTCCTTCCTTAGAGACCGAAGTCCACTCCTAGAGCCCAGAAGAGTGCAAACAAATCCTTTTCTCTCAGGGCTACATGAAAAGCTAAGCCATCATCCAACACAAGAAATCACGCCTGTGACCGTAAGAACCAATCAAAGCTCTTTGATTCTGATACTTAGGGAAAACACTTAGGAAACCTTATAGTATGCCTACTGGAGGGGGAAAAAGCCTCCAATTAACTGGGAAGAGTACTCATTTTAAACACTCTAAATGTTAAGATTTTTAAAATACAGTGCTTAGCATTCTGTAGAGCTACAACAAAGAGTGTGCTTTCCTTAGTATTTACAAGCTAAAGTTCTGCCAAAGCGTTTGAGAACATACCTTGGGAAAATGTCATGCTTTCCTAAAAGATACTCCCTCCTCCCCTGCAGATGACCTGCATGTCCCTCCTCCCCTGCTGATGGCCCTGCCTGTTTCCAAGCATGTGAGTCACACACTTTTAGTTCCCAGGAGGCTGGTAGCTTGAGGTAAAATTCTTGACTATACTGTTGCTGCACTCAATTCTCAGAACTATTGCTGCTAAATGTCTTATTTTCTATCTTGATGATTTTCTCTGTATGATAGCTAAATGAGTCGTCTTTTTGTTATGCCCCTTTCATGGATGTTTTCTGTGTTCTGGAAAGTGGAATTTGCTACCATCTGCTGATTACATTTCTTTAAGAAATTTTATTAGTGTTTATTCATTGTACAAAGTGACGAGTTTGCAATAACATTCTCATTTCTTACATAAACCCTGTTCTTTGGTCACATGCACTCCTCACTGTCTCCCCTCCTCCTTCCCCTCACTGCTCTCCACTCACCTCTCAACAGCCCTCTTCCATTCTGATTTACATTCTTCTTTGACAGATGACTCTACTCTTGGATTTCTTCTACTAAAACGTGATTAGGTGGTTAGGCTACCAACTCTGATTTTTATTGCATGTTTCCTAGTTTTTTATCAGGGCTTCAGAAATATTTAGTTAGTACTAGATGTAGAGTCCTCCTGAACTTTGAAAAGTTTAACTTCTTTCTATTGGGGCAAAGCAGTGTCAACCAAAACACAGAGGCTAACCCAGGAAGGAAGGGAGGAATGAGGTGACAGAGGGAGGGAAGAAGGGCGGAATGAGATAACAGTGAGAGGGAGGAAAGGAAGGAGGAGGAGACAAATGGAGGGAGGATATTTAAGAAAAGCTTAGGACAGTAGTAAAAGTATTACTGCATTAGGATTATAAAACCTTAGAGCTAAAGGCTAAAGTAGGAGCCTCAGGAGCTAACTAGTTGGCTTTCTTCTACACTGACAGAAATTATATGTGGAGTACCTGTCTCAAATCATGAAACTGTTTGTAGTAAGAGGTGCTAAATCTGTCATTTGATTCAGAGACCTTCTGATTTTAAATGTTAAATTCTGGCATTTGATGTTTAAAAACTTATCTTGGGAAGAAAAGTGCACTTAAAAGCATTCTTTTTTAATTTTTTAAACCAATGCATAAAGTGTCCTAAATATATAATTGTAATATATGATCACAATAGCACTCAAAGTTCTATTTATGTCGATTGCATAAATGATGCATTTAAAAATTTATGCATATGTATTTTTATTACTATTGGTGTCTCAGTTCTCTAATGAGCTGTGTGTGTGTGTGTGTGTGTGCATGTGTGAGTGCATGTGTATGTGCATGTATGTGTGTGGTGAATGCATGTGTGTAAGTACATAAATTCCTCTGAGAGAATGAGAGAACTTTCAGAATTTATACTTTATCTATGTCTGGCATCAGCTTTGACTAGACTAGTGTTTAAATACTTAGATGTGTTTGATCTTTTCCTCTAGTTGGTGATTATAGAGTTAATGACAAGTTAAACAGTCAGTACTAATGTAGGGCATGTTAATTTTTAAAATTCTATTCATTGTTTCACCTACAGATCTGGTTGGGTTTTGGAGAGCAAAAAAGGGAATACCCCATGCTTCTCACAATTTCTGAATGAAATAATACATACACTAGAGGGCCCATATGGGAGTGTCATGGATGGCAGAGCTCCCTGCTCACGAAAGGAGATGTCAGAGGTGGAGCAAAGCATCATCACCATCTTACACTTTGCAAGGCACTGAGACACAAAAGTAAGTAAATATAGCTCTGGCTTGTTAAGAGCACATTGTCAAGTGGAGTGATTAGATTCTAAGTGATATTTACCATTTTATTCAGTAAGCACTACACTAGAGGTGTATATAAAAAAATCTAGAATCACGAGTTGTCCAATGTTGAACTGTGCATAGAAATGGTGATGTGTGCATAAAGTATGAACAGTATGGCTTGAGATTTTTCAGCAGCTTTGTGTGTCTTCAAGTAGCTAGGCCTTTTCTTATGCCAGGGGAAGAAGGGCAGTATTCGTGTCTTTTTCTCTTTTGCAAATACAAGGCTATGAATACATAGTGACTGCCTGACGGCTTCAGCTCAGCCCAATTTCTCAGCAGCAATAAGGAAGAAGAGCCTCTGCTTAGTACCCTGAAAGAGACCTCATTTAGCTTTATAACCCGTTCGACCAGTTCTTCTTAGGTGTATTTTCATATACTCATTGAAAGTGAAACATTCATCCCTTGCCCCTTTACCTACTTTATTCCTAAGATGTTACATACTATAGTATTCATATATTCCAAATATTTCAACTATAAGCTTTCTGAGGCTCACAATTGCTATTTTTTGGTATTCTGGCCAGCATAGCATCACCTGTCATGTTATTTATTCCCAGTGTATTTTGATAATGACCTAGAGTTTAGTTGACTAGACATAGCTCATTTGAGTGAACAATCTGTTTTTGAAGTAGAACTTCCTCAGAGACTCTGACAAAAGAATTCTTTGATGCCAACTTTCCTTCTTTTTGAGGCCTCCCAGTGTATATTGTTTTGGGGAATAAATGAGTAAAGTGTCCATTTGATGGGTAGTCAGTTTGTCTCTGAGGATTCTGCAGTTGAGAGTTTATTTGGGGAGTGTGCTGGACTTTAAGTGTTCGCTATTTGCGAGGAGAAATGAACTAACTTGGGAGTATGAAGTATTGAGTTGAGGTAATAAAATGACATTGGCTACTAGATGAGCCTGTAAGAGTTTAGTTTACATTGTATGTAGTTAAAACAGCATGCATTTCTGGCAGAATAATTTTCTTCTACTATAATTTTACCTACTTGTGTTTTCAACTACATTGGTAAACAGGCTGGGCAGGTTAGCCCTGGAACTTAACTAGCACTGAGAATAGTGTTTCCATGGAAATATAGATTATTTTCCATTTTAAACAATAGCATAATAAATGAACTTTTGGGTCACAATCATTTCTCATGTTTGCAGATTTATCATTTCTTTTTTACTTTCCTTCCTATTGTCTCCCTCCAGCCCCGAGGTCTAATGGTGACTGAATGTGATTATAAAAACACTCCCTTGTCATTCTTCCTTTCTGGTAGCCGGGAGTAAAATAGCTTGATATAGTATAATAGAAAATGGAGATGATAATAGCTACACAGTTCCTACTTTTCAACAATGATAGAAAAATAATTGAGGCAATATTTCTGAATACTAGGTGGAGATGTACTGTATAGAAATCTGAATGTCATTACCCCCCCCATAGGTTGTATGAGAAAGAAAATGTAAACACCATTATGGTTCATTGAGCATGCCTTTCATCCCAGACAGAGTGGCCTTTCTGAGCCCTTTATTCTGAAAAATCTAATTGGGAATTTCTCACATACCTGTGGATAGTGGTTCCTAGAACCTCATTGCTTTCAGATCTTCAATGTATGTAACACCTATAGCCAATCTCCAAATGCTTATTTGTACATTTAATGGTCTTAAAGAAAAAAGACTTTTGACTATTGCAGGGAACCACCCACAAAAGCAAGCAAACTGCTTCCAGATAAGGAGCTGCTGCTGAGAGCAGAATGTTTCTTGATTAAAAAAAATCATTTTGTCATATGAGGAGGCTGGCTCCATGGCAGGGAAGAGCTACACAAAGCTCTCCTGACTTTCTCTCTCCATGAGCCTCTGACATGTGTGACCATCCCCAGGGAATATTAACAAGTAGGAGCGATTTAACATGCTCCATCTGCCTGTTCTTCCTCCCCAATGAGGAGCAACGGCGAGGCTCTGGTGAAGGCTAGCAAGGAAGAAAATAAAAGCTGAAAGTTCTAATCAAAACTCTAATCAGAAAGATGACAACTGGTGAAGATTATTAAATTCTCTTTGCTCCCTTGATGAATTTAATAAAGAACTAATCAAAGATCATTAGAAGGCTTTTGTGCCCAGCTTGCACTATAACAGGATTGCAATCTGAACTTGTGTTTTCGTGGGCTTTCAGGATTGGGTTGGACATATAAATACATTAAAAACTGTAGATGGTTAGGCAGTTTTTAGTATTTTTAATATACAAACCCATGAAAATGTATAAGGTATTTATTGTGCTCATCCATTCTGCCAACTAAAAATATAGAGGATTTTGATTTTGGTCTTTACTAATTAGAATTTAAAAATTTTGTATCAGTGTCTAGCTCAAATTTTTTTCTAATGATCTTTGATTAGTTCTTTTCTTAAATTAACAGGAAAACAAAAATGGTGTTATTTAATTTCCAGAGCATAAAAATATGTAAATAACTCTGTAACTACTAGAGCCACTGGGAATTTAAAGAAAATTATGGTAGTAGCTGAAGAGGTTCTTTACCCCCCCTCCCCAATCCTGAGTATCTGCTTAATGCTACTTGTTTTCAATGGTCCCCCTTAGTCTTCTAGCTACATTTTATGCATTACGCTTTAAGTGCTGGATTTTCATTGTCTCATACATTATGCACTTTGCTGTTGCTTCTTATGACTTCTGGATTCCATTCATAACTGGTGCTCACCTTTTTTCTTTGGATCCCTTAGTATCTGATTGTTCATTTGTAGTCTCTCAACCCCATAGCATCCATCACCCCGAAGGAAACTTAGGATTTCTGATGCTACATTCTCCTACCTCAGTGAGGCCCTCGGACCTCTAAATCTATGATGCTGAATCTTTTTTGTCTTAGTATCAAAAATTCCTTTACAATTATTTAAAAATAATTGGTTTTCATTAATCTAAAAAAGCTTAATATTTGCTTTGAGGGTTTGTTTTTTTTTTTTTTTTAGTATGATTGTATTCTTAATAAAGTAATTCTTAGTCTCCTGACTAGCATTTTTGAGAGCATAAAATTACTCTGGAACTAACAGAATGAGTAAATGGAAAAAAAAAGAAATAGGGAGAGCTTTAAAAATTAAATAAAAATATTGAACACTTATAGTTGGCCATTTTGTCAGACTATACAGGTAAAGCATAATTCGCTCTGTGCTCAATGGAGATGACCCACTTTGAGCTGAAGAACATTGTTTCTCTACTGTGTTCTACATTTCTTTTCATAAGTTACTGAACTTTGTGACTATTCAAAATCTTATGGAACAAATTTGTAAATGCACCGGTGTAAGCAATATAAAATCAGCATATCTCTTGCCTGTGGGCTTGTTGTTATGTGAGGATGTGTGTGTGTGTGTGTGTGTGTGTGTGTGTGTGTGTGTGTGTGTGTAGGTCAAAGGACAAGCTTTGGGTGTCTGTCTGTCAGTTCTTGCCTTTCCACCAGACTCTAACATGGGTCTCTTTGCCCACTGAGTAAACAAAGCTAGCTGCTCTGGGAGCTTATGGAGAGTCTCAGGTCCCTGCCTCCTGCCTCCCTGCGTTAGCACACTGGGGTAGCAGATGATTTTCTAGGAATCCAGGTTTTCTATCTGTTGACCAGTATGAACTCTGGTCATCAGGCTTGTGTGGCAAATGCTCTACCACTGAGCCATGTCCCCACTTCCCTACACAGCTGAGGTCATGCAGCATCTCCTACCTAGTGTTGGTAGAAACAATCAACAACTTTGTTGAAAGGAAAAGATGTGCAAACTCTGAAACCGAGAATTTCAATTTTAAATAAAAGCTAAACATTAAACTTCAAAACACTGGAAAAGAATGGTTTTTTCCTCTTTCCTTTTAATATTATCCTGATTACAAAAGCCAAATTGGAAGAGCATTGACTCAGGTAGAAGTAACTTGAAATTCAGTATTTGTTCAACTTTTCATTAATTGCAGATAGCTGCTGGGACTCTGTCTGGTTTGAATCTGTGCAGATCTTTTAAAATTATATTGATGAATTGATGATTCATTGATGAGGAATGAAGAAGATAAGCAGAGGTCAGAAGATAACTTGCAGAAACTGGTTCTCTCTTTCAACCATGTAGGTCCAGGGTGTTGAACTCATGCCATAAGGTTTAATGGCAAGTCCCTTTGATTGCCAAGCCAGCTCACTGATCCCAAAACTGTTTTAACTGAATGTGAAGTGCTAGGCTGAGGGCAAATTTTTTTTGCATTTTCATGTGTTCTAGAATCCATTGTTTCTGGTGAAGACTCAGTGATGGTCTCCTTTTCCTTGTATAAATGGTTTTCCATTCCTTTTTACTCTCAGGATTTTCTCATTATAGTTGACTTTTGACCATTTTTATTGGTTGTGCACTGGTGGTTTTCCTGATGCTTATCCTAGATGGGTTTGCTCTGCTACCTTGGAGCATTTTAAAATGCAGAGCCTGAGGGCCTTATGACTTCAAATCATTTTTTCTCTACATTATTTTCTTCTTCTGGGACTCAACGATCTATGGCATAAGTTCCCTGGTCCTGTCTCATGGGTCCTTGAAGCTCTGTTTATTTTTCTTCCTTTAATCTTTTCTCTCTCTCCTTTAGGGTAGGTATTTTCTATTGTTTTGTGTCTAAGTTCACTGACTCTTGGTCCTATTAATTCTGACATGTTGTCAAGCTCATCAATTTTTTAAAATTTCAATTACTATACTTTTTATTTCTAGAATTCTCATATGGCTATCTTTATAGTTTCTACTTTTCTGTTACTTCCTATTTGATCACACATTAACACTACGGGTTTTTTTTTTTAACACAATTTTCTTTCTGTTATTTTTAATTAAATTTTGTAGCATGTCATGAAGATTCTAGCTTCTATGGATTTTTATGAATAGGGTGTAGTGTTATTTGAGGAGATTATTAGATGCTCTCTTATGAACTATTACATTGTTTACTGGATGAATATTTTAACTTATAGGCTACTTGTTTTACATTGTTAGTGGAAATCTATAAAATTTCCAAAGTCTTTCTCAAGATTTTCTATCTTAGCAGTACTCAATCTTTGGGGGCAGGGCATATTTCTTATCCCTCAAATTTGGTCTTTGTGATGTTTTTGGCTGTGTGTTGGGAGTTTTAAGGAGGTGCTAATAAATCTCTTTATTTGGCAGGGTCAAAAGTCTGAACTCTGACATAACTTTTTTACTGCCTTCCCCAAACACTTGACAACCTCTAGTGTCTTAATTGTGTCTTAATGGGTTTATAATATCTAACATCTTTGAAGTCTCTGGTTGCTTTGCTTTACCCTGCACATCCTTAGCCTGGCTTCCACATCATTTGACATTCTTTGGATTCCCTGAGCAACCCTGGTGTATGCTCACTTAGCTGAACAGGACTGCCATTTTCCGTTAAGACTAAATCACTGAAGTATTGCCAGGAAGAAAAGCTGGAGGTAGACTTCATGCATTGCATTTATTTCTCTTTTCTCAAGGGTCTTGTTATCTCATTCCTGAGATTTTAGAGTTGGGGGTTCCCCATCATGGTGGGAAGTTACATCAATCCTACCTGAAGTCACATTCCCATATGGGAAAGAAACTCAAGGCTCGTGACAGTGTCTATGAAATGCCATAAAATGCAAAAATTAAAATAAGGTTTGTGTTAGATCATTTTAAGTTCAAAGTCATATGGACCACACTTAACAAAGTGCCTCATATAAGTAAATTGTATTTTGAAATACTTAATTGTTTGCTTTTTTAGAACAAACAGAAAATAAGAGAAATCCATCCCTCTGTAGAATTACAAGGTATAGTCTAACCATTAGCCCTGTGCTCTTGTACCCAACACTATATTTCAACTGCATTTACTTCAGGTATCTGGAGTAACCTCATGAAACCCTAGTAATAAATATTTAAAGCTGTTGTCTTCTGAGATTTCCGAGACAGAGGATTCTTGTTGCTGCAGGTTTTGTTGTTGTTGATGAACTAGATGGGTTTCAAGTTTGTGACTGGAGTAATAGCGTTGAAGGGTTTTGGTTGATAGAGTGACTGACTGCCTTTTTATCTTTTGAGATAGAGTATCATTATATGGATCTGCTTGACCTTGAGTCCATTCTGTAGCCTAGGCTATCCTTAAATCCATAATCCTGAGTACTGAAGTTACAAGTATTTGGCATCAGGCTTGGCCCACGGCTGATAACTTTGGAGGATTTCTCCCTCTTCCTCACCCTCTCCTTCCCTTTCTCTTCCTCTCTTCCTCCTTTCTCCCTCCCTCTCCCTTCATTTCATCCTTCCTTCTTTCCTCCCCCTCTCTGCACATGTGTATACTAGTACATGTCTACATGTGTATGTATGTATGTGGAAGCCAGAGGTCACTTTGTGGTGTAGTCCTTAGGTGCTGTTGACCTTAGTTTTGGACACAGGGTCTGTCATTGGACTGGAACTCACTGATTAATCTAGGCTGGCTGGCCAGAGAGACCCCTGGATCTGTGTGTTTCCCCCTCTTCAGTAGTAGTACTACAGGCATGTGACACCATGCCTGCCTCTTACGTGGAAGCTCAGTGTTCATCTTAGGTCTTCATGCTTGTTTGATAAACACTTTACTGACTGAATTCTTTTTCTAGCTCCCAAGTTGCTTTTTCCAGAACAACTTTCTTTTACAGCCGGGTGGAAGCCAGAAATTAAATACACCAGGTGCTGGTGTATTCTATTTCTTTCATTAGTCCCTTCGTCTTTCAGTTATGATGTTTGTTTATCTCTGGAGATAAACTTTGCCCACAGGTCATCAACAATCCATCCTACTTCTTAGTGTTTCACAGTTGACTGCTGGAAATTTCAGATGTTGGAGGCCCTGTGACATCTGAGAAGGAAGTTTGTACTGGAAAGCCAACTTCTGTTATTTTGGCTGGATACACCATTTCTCCATGCTTGAAGGTGAGTGCACACCATTGATTTGCCAGGTGAATTTCTGGAACTGAGCCTACAAGATACAGAAAGAGATTATAAATAGCCATATACACAGCTATGCTACAGTGAAATAAAGCAACAAATGGCAACATCACAATGGATTAATACAAGAAAATATTTGGATACTAATTAGGATTTGGTTATTGCACATTCACTTGGTGAGTTTTTCTCACATCCATATGTAACACACACACATGCACATACATGCGTGCACACACATGCGTGAACGCATGTGCACACACACACATACACACACACATACACACAATTGTATATTATTATTTCTGCCTTCATGGCCATAATTTAATTGGACAAACTTTAGGAATGAACTTTAGGCATGCCTCATATTCTATGCCTTTATTTCTAGGATAGACCAATGTCTGTAAACACCAAGGCCCACTGGTTTTAAGCAATGGCAGTATATTTTATGTAAGAGATACCCATATGACTTCAAATGCCCCACCCCCACTCCTAGTCTTTCTTTAATAGCCCTTTCTCACACACACCCTTTAATTTCTCTGCAGATTCGGGAGTTGTAACTTATCTTACTATTGTTTTCTTGCTCCTAAGCTTTCTCAATGTCTCCTCTCCCCAGGACCACTTCCATAGGCTGCTGTAGTGTCATTTACTTTTCTGTGCTTCAAGGTGCAGATTCAGCCCTCTCTTCTTCAAACCAGTCACCCTATGATTAGCAACGTTTGGTTCATTTTGTTGCCTTATGTGCGCTACGCAGAGGAATGGCAGCACTAGGTAGCTTCACTTTCGCTAAGTTATCTGTAATCTCCGCTCCAGGGATCTTTTTTCTCTTCCCGTCTCACTCAGTGAACCAGATATTTACTCTTGTGATTCTAAGAAAGCCTCTTGTCTCAACCCCACTTTCATGGTCTGACTCTCCTTAGCCCTGTAGTGCTAGGGAGAACACACTCAAAATTCCTGTGACTTTCTGATGCAGAGAAACTTGGCTTTCTTTTAGGCTTATAATCTCATGCCCAGGCTCTCTTGGTGTTTACCCATGTCCATTAAAATATTACTAACTTATCTCCCAAACAAGAGAGTAGGTTTCTCTTTAAGAGGGACTCTTAGAGCAAATGGTTAAAATGTTTTGATTTTTATACTTATAATTTCTCTAAAAATATGTTTATAGCAAAGTTATAACTTCCAACAAATGGCTTGACAGAAAGTTCAATGAAGTGGCAGACAACATAGTGTCCAGTTTTTAAGACAGATGATGGTTTTATGTGAGGCAGGAGAGAGGGGGGGACAGACAGAGACCACACAGAGAGACATTAAACATTTGTGGTCTCTGTCTCTTGAACAGCCTCAGCAGTTTGTGGAAGAAGACTGGTTAGATGGGCAGCGATAGTCACTCTTGGCTTCTGAAAACCTGGTGAAGTGGGGAGGGGTACATTGAAGCTAAGTATCTGAGGTAAATGAATGGGACCCCATCAGAAGAAATGAAGGCTAAATTGAAGCTGTGGAGACTAAGAAGAAATATATGACAAATGCCATATGCTGGTAGTATACTTGGTATCTTGGAAGCTAGAACACTGCTCTCAGGCAAGAATATGTCTAATTAGGACTCCCCCGAGGCTGCTGATATCTTTAGATGAACGACAGGATGTGTTCTGTATGCTGCTCACAATGCCATGGCATTCTAAATTTTATTTGTTGGGCTGATTTTAAAATTTTCATGTCAAGAATGCTTAAATTTATGTATATCCTTTATTATAATAGTTCCTGGGGATATTGGGAAATGGAAAATGATGATATTCTATTGAAAAGGTTGTCGAGAGAAATGGATAAAAACGTGTAAGGAAGCCTATGCAATGTTTATAACTACGATATCACTACTATTAGATGTAATCTAATAAATTCCAACACTATGTTAGTAAATAATATTTTTTACACACTGCTTCAATTTAAAGCAGGTAAAACAAATCAGTGCTTAACAATTGAAGGTTTGTAATAATGTTTTTGGAGTTAGGTTAGAAAATGTCTTGTCCTAGTGTGGACAAGTTCCTCAATAACAACAAAGTCCTCATCATGGTGCTTCTTGTTTCCCACCTTTTCTCATTAATTTATTTATTCACTTTATATCTTGGTTGCTGCCACTCTCAGTCCCCCCTCAAGTTCTTCTCATGCCTTTCTCCTCTGAGAGCGTGGATTGCCCCCCCCCCACTCACCCTGGCTCATCAGATCTCTGTGGGTCTAGGTGCATCTTCTCCCACAGACAAGGTGGCTCAGTTAGGGGATCTCTCCCACTTCTTACAACGTTACCAGTGATGCACATTTTTCTGGATGTCCACATTTATACACATTGTCCACTGAATTTTTCCATGTATTTCTGTCATATGATGCATAATGAAAATTAGTTAACACTTTAAAACTTCTGTTCCCGGCGTACACGTTGTATAGCTGCCTTAAGACTATTCCAGAATGCTTCACAGTATTGAAATTATCTACAAATTTCAGCCACGCGGTCTTGCATAGTAGCAAACCAAATGCAAATACACACACCAAATGTTTGCAGTGATCATCTTGAATTGGTAAGAATACCAGTGAATTTTCCTTTTCTCAATATTCTACTAGTTGTTTTCTGAGTGTTTTCCATTGGCCACTAGTTAGTTTCAAATCCAAAATCATACTAATGAGTGTTTCTATAACCTGTTGTTAGAGCAGATCTATTTAGACATAAGAGTGAGATCAGAAATCACAGCAGACTCTACCTATAATATTAAACTTCAGAGCAGAATTTGACCTGTAAAGTTAACACAGAATAACATCTGCTATGGAAATTGGTATCAAGGGTAGAGTTGCTTCTGTGATAAACCATGGTATCAAGGGTAGAGGTGTTGCTGTGACAAACCATGGTATCAAGGGTAGAGGTGTTGCTGTGACAAACCATGGTATCAAGGGTAGAGTTGTTGCTGTGATAAACCATGCAGTTTTTAAGTCTTTGGAGCTGACTTTCAGGAAGAATATATGGAGTTACAGAGTAGAGAGGTCCTAGAATGCCATAAGCAGAACTTACGGTCCATTCTGGTGGAAGTCCAGAAACCCAGGATGCTTATAGCAATGTGCAACACAGTGGGGATGACTCTCATAAGGCTTGAGAAGGTAATAAAAAATCTATTGGTTGGAGTAGAGGACATTCATGTTACATTAGACAAAGCATCTGGCTATGTTCTGAAAATCTTCTAAAATTTCAGTGAGGCTAAATTAAAAAGTAATAGATGAATTTACTTGGCAGAAGACATTTCTAGATAGCATAACACTCAGGCTATAGTGTTTTTTCTGCTCACTGTCATTGGCCAGGTTTATAGTGAGCCTGAGAAGAAAGAAGAACAGAAAAATATGTGGTTTGGTTAGAAAAATAGCATGAATCCAGTTAAAGTTATAGACCAGGCAGGTGAGGGCAAAGTCATGCTTACTAAAGACTTTAGCACAACTTAAGAGGAATGCCATATTTACCATCAGAACAATAGGAAAAGTGCACTGACAGCAAGATTCCACATATCAAAGCATGTAAAAATAGAAATCTATTTGGAAGAAGACTATCTAAAAGGAACACCCGAGAAGACAGAGCATCAGGGTACCTTGTTCCAAGGATTGCCTACAGAAACATAGCCCCTAGTAGGTCACTCAGATTCTCAGCTACTGCACACAGTGATCCAAAAGGTCCAGGCTATATCTCAAGCTGGTAGCAGAATTAGACATTATTGTTGATATTGATTTATAGGCATGCAAAATGTAAAAGTTGTGGGTCCCTAAGGGCTTTCACCAAAGTTCCAGAAAGCTGTGGACGCCATGAAACACATAACAGAGTTAGACCTCTGCATGAACCTCCTGAATGAACTTTCCCAAAATGTGAAGATGAAGCCTAAGTTTCAGGGGAGACCTCAGGATAATAGAGATGTCAGGAACATGGAATTTCATGACCAAAAGCTACAGGTATTAAGTAGTTAGCCTAAGGGAGTATGCGTATGCTGCAGATGACAGGACCAGAGATCCAAGCTCATCTCATGGGGACAGGGGTGGGGGGTGGGGGGTGGGGGGTGGAGTGGACCAAGACCTTGTAATATTACTGATGTTATGATGTGTTTACAGCCAGGAGCCTAGCATGGCTGTCCTCTGAGAGGCCCTCCCAGCAGCTGACTGAGACAGATGCAGATACTTACACCCAACCATTGGACTGAGGTTGGGGGCCCCTATGGAGGAATTAGGGGAAGAATTGAAGAGCTAAAGGGGAGAGTGACCCAATAGGAAGACCAGCAGTCTCAACTAACTGGACCCCTGGGAGATCCAGAGATGGAGCCACCAACCAGGCAACATACAGCTGGTCCAAGGCCCCTGGCACATATATAGCAGAGGACTTCCTGGTCTGTCCTCAGTGGGAGAAGATGTGCCTAATTCTGGAGAGACTTGAGGCCCCAGGGAAGGGGGATACCTGGGCAGGGAGGGGAAGCACCCTCTCAGAGGCAAGGGGGAAGGGGAATAGGGTGAGGAACTGGGGGTTGGGATAGGAGGGGTCAATGACTGGAATGTAAATAAATAAAACAACTAACTAAAAAAGGACTTCCAACTAAAGAGCAGTGCAGAGTCAGGTGGATTTAAAGCAGAATTCTACCAGACTTTAAAAGACCAATCTGTCCCAAAGTATTTTAGAAAGTAGAAATCAAATAAGTTTTCCCAAACTCTATGAAGAAGTAGAACTCTTTCTGCCCACACCAGCTAAAGACACAGTATCAAAAGGTCATGGGACAATATCCCTGAAGAATATAGACTCAAAAATACTCAATAAATACTTGCAAACAGAATACAGAAATACATCAAAGCCTGGTCTACAGAGTGAGTTCCAGGACAGCCAGGGCTATACAGAGAAGCCCTGTCTCGAAAAAGAAAAAAACAAAAAAACAAAAAAACACAAAAAAAACAAACAAACAAGAAGAAGAAGAAGAAGAAGAAGAAGAAGAAGAAGAAGAAGAAGAAGAAGAAGAAGAAGAAGAAGAA
>JADRCH010000040.1:16932388-16942846 GCA_019843965.1 Rhynchomys soricoides | reverse complement strand
AAGAAGAAGAAGAAGAAGAAGAAGAAGAAGAAGAAGAAGAAGAAGAAATACATCGAAAAGATTATACACCATGACCAAGTTGCCTTTATCCTTGAAATATAGGGGTGATTCAACACAAGCAAGTCAATAAACGGAATAATCCACAAAATGGATGTAAACACAAAAATTACACTATCCTATAGGTCAGAAAAAGACTTTTGCAAAATCCAACATATCTTTATGATAAAAATCCTAGAGAATGCAGGACTAGAGGGAATATACTTTAAAATAATAGAAGCTATATATGGAAAACCTATGGCCAACCCATGTGGAGAAAAGCTTAAAGCAATTCCACTGAAATCAGGAAGTATACAGGCATATTCACGATAACCACTGTTTCTTAATGTTTTGCTTGAGTCATTAGATGGAGTAATAAGGCAAGAGAAAGAAACTAAAAGGATGCAAAAATAGGGAAAAATAAGTCAAACCATGCCTATTTGCAGATGGCATGATATACATGAAAGATCCCAAAAATTCTGTAAGAAAACTTCTAGAAATCACAAACAAATTCAGCAGTGTGGCAGGATACAGAATGGAGTACACAATTTACACAAATAAGTAGCTTTTTAAATATACATTAACAAGAAGCATGAACACACTCCCAGACCAGTAGTTTCAAAGAAAAGAAAATATCTAGGAATAAACCTAGCCAAGGAAATGAAGAACCTCTATGTCCTGGTCAGGGTTTCTATTCCTGCACAAAACATTATGACCAAAAAGCAAGTTGGGGGGGGGGGTGGTTTATTCAGCTTACACCTCCACATTGCTGTTCATCACCAAAGGAAGTCAGGACAGGAACTCACACAGGGCAGGAACTTGGAGGCAGGAGCTGATGCAGAGGCCAGGGAGAGGTATTGCTTACTATATTGCTTCCCCTGACTTTCTCAGCTTGCTCTCTTATAGAACCCAGGACTACCAGCCCAGGGATGGCACCACCCACAATGGGCCCTCTCACCCTTGATCACTAATTGAAAAAATGCCTTACCTCTGGATCTCATGGAGGCATTATCTCAACTGAAACTCCTTTCTCTGTGACAACTCCAGCTTGTGTCAACTTGACACACAAAACCAGCTAGTACACTCTACAATTAAAACTTTAAACCTCTAGAGAAAGAGATAGAAAAAGACACTAAAAAATGGAAAGACACCCCATACTCAGAGCTTGGTAGAATTAATAGTGTAGAAATGATCATTTTACCAAGAGTTATTTAAAATTCAATGCAATCCCATCAAAATCTGTACCTTATTTTTTCATAGAAATAGAAAACCTATCCTAAGATCCCCATGGAACGTAAGAGACTCTGCATAGCCACACCAATCTTGAGCAAAGAGAACAATGCTGCAGGAATTTCCATTCCAGATCTCAAGCTATACTACAGAGACATAGTGAACAAAATGGAACTGACACAAAATCAGATGTATATACAGTAGAACAAAACCAAAGACCCAAACCTGAATACATACAACTTCATTCATTTCATATTTGGAAAAGCTGCCCAAACCACATGGTGGAGAAAAGAAAGCATCATCAACAAATGATGCTGGGAAAACTGAATGACCACATGTAGAAGAATAAATTAGATACCTATCTAGCACCTTGCACAAAAACTAACTCCAAATGAATTAAAGACCTAAATATGAAACCTGAAAGAGTAAAATTGCTAGAAGAAAACTCAGGCAGTATCCTACATGATATAGGTGTAGGAAAGGACTTTCTGAAGAACACTCCATTTGCCCGAGAATTAAGGCAAACAGTTGACAAGTGGCACTTCATAAAACTAAAAAGCTTTTGCATGATTAAATAAAGAATCTGTAGGGTAAAGAGTTAGGTCACAGAATGTGAGGAAATGTTTTTCAGTTATGTATCTGATATAGGATAATATCCACAAAGAACAATAACAGCAATGAAAAAGACAAAGAAAATGACCTATTCAAAAAAATTGGCTTAGAGTCTAAACAGAGTTTTCAGAAGAGAAAATACAAATGGCTAAGAAAGGTCTCAAAAATTGTCTATCATTCCTAGCAATTAGGGAAATGCAAATCAAAACATCTTTGTTTTCATTCATGTATGATTTCATCATACCCCAGTCAGAATGGCAAAGATCAATAAAACAAATTCTGCAGAAGATGTAGGAAAAGAGAACCCTTGTTCACTATTTGTAGGATTGTAAACTGGTCCAACCACTCTGGAAATCAGAATAGAGAAACTTCCTAAGGCTAAAACAGTCTATCATATACTATGACCTATCTATGTAACTCCTTGACATATACCCAAAGGACTTGACATTGTACTCCACTAATACTCGCTCTGCTGTGTTCGTTGCTACTGTATTCACAATAGGGAGAAAATGGAAACAACCTGCATATTCTTCAACAGATGAATGGATAATGGAAATATGGTATATATTCACTGACCCCCCCCCCAAAAAAAGTCAAACTGAATGGTGGAACCCAGACATGGAAAGTCATATTCTCTCTCATTAGAGGTTACTGGTTCCATTTTTTTTTTCATTTTATTTTATTTTTTAATTTTTGGATATTTACTTTATATACATTTCAAATGTTTTCGCCTTTGGAAACCCCCTATTCTATTCCCCCTCCCTCTGTCTCTATGAGGGTTCTCCCCCACCCACCCACCCCTCTCTTCCCTCCCTGGCATTCCCCTACACTGGGGCATCTAACACCCTCAGGCCCAAGGGCCTCTCCTCCCCCTGATGGCCAACAAGGCCCTCCTCTGCCACATATGTGGTCAGCACCATGGGTCCCTCCATGTGTATTCTTTGGTTGGTGGTCCATTCTCCAGGAACATCGAGGGGTCAGGCCAGTTGACACTGTTGCTCCCTCCATGGGGCTGCAAACCCCTTCAGCTCCTTCAGTTCCTTCTCCAACTCCTCCATCTGGGACCCCATGATCAGTCCAATGGTTGGCTGCAAGCATCCACCTCTGTATTTGTCAGGCTCTGCCTGAGCCTCTCTGGAGACAGCTTATCATGCTTCCATCAGCAAGCACTTCCCAGCATCCACAAGAACGTCCAGGTTTAGTGGCTATATATGGGGTCTATCCCCAGGTAGGGCAGTCTTTGGATGGCCTTTCCTTGAGTCTCCACACGTTGTCTCAATATTTTCCCCTGTGAGTTTTTTTGTTCACCATTCTAAGAAACACTAAAGCATCCACATTTTGGTCTTCCTTCTTCTTAGGCTTCATATGGTCAAATCTTTAGATATGAATACATAGCCTGGAGTAACTCCAGAATGCAGGAAAGTAAAAAGGAACCATTGCAGGGGGAAGCAGTAGAGGGGGATAGAGAAGGGAGTAGTAGAGTACAAGTGATTGAAGGGAGAGATGGGCAAAATGGGGGCCATTCCTTAGTTAGGGACAGGGGAAAGAGATAAATACAGAAGATGGAGGTAGGAAAGTAATAGTACAGATGTCCAAAACAGTCATAAGAAATCATATGATTAACTACTTAAAAATACCTATAATATGTGTAAGCTTGGATAAACATTGACATGCAGTTAAATGAAACCTTCTCATGTGAGCTGACATGCTCCTCCCATGAGCCATAGACTATCTAACAAAAGCCCAATGCCAGGCATAAGGGAAGCCTTTCTTTGAGTTGTTGGTCTGGGTTGTCCAAAAGGCTATCAAAACTTTATAGGTTATCGTTATTGCCCTTGGATGCCTCAAGGTAATTCCCTGTTACTGAAGACACTGTGCACTTTGGACATGGCATAAAGGACCCAAGATGGATCTGATCTGGTCTCCACAATGTACAAGCAGATTTCCAAATATTGCCCATGAATCACAACAATGACCATTGTCTTAGTCAGGGTTTCCAGTCCTACACAAAACATCATGACCAAGAAGCAAGTTGGGGAGGAAAGGGTTTATTCAGCTTATACTTCCACATTGCTGTTCATCACCAAAGAAAGTCAGGACAGGAACTCAAGCAGGTCAGAAAGCAGGAGCTGATGCAGAGGCCATGGAGGGGTGTTACTGGCTTGCTTCCCCTGGCTTGCTCAGTTTGCTTTCTTATAGAACCCAGGACTACTAGCCCAGGGATGATACCACACACAATGGGCCCTCCCCCTGTTTTCACTAATTGAGAAAGTGACTTACAGATGGATCTTATGGAGGCATTTCCTAAAGGAAGGCTGCTTTCTCTGTGATAACTACAGCTTGTGTCAAGTTGACACACAAAACTAGCCAGTACAACCATCATAGATTGAAGACTCCAAGGATACAATTGTAGCACACATACTTTGTTAGTTAGTAATAATAGCTATCTAATTGGACATAAGATCTGCTCATCATGAAAGAAACTATTCCTGGTCCTAGAAACCTGGTCAACTCTGGAGCTAGTGAATTCCTAAATCTCAGAGGTGAACCTACCACTACCCCTTTACTAAATGATCCTAATTCCTAATTCTTTTTAAATTATGTGTCCTTAAACCCACTGATAAGTGGAGTTCTCACCCCTCGTCAAAGAAACTTTTCTTTGAAAGAGATGGAGAGTGCTACAGAGAACCACAACGGATGGAAAGTTGTAGACCTAGTTCTGACTGATACATCTACAAGACAGTTCCTGGGGCTAATGGCGGAAGTTGGTAGACCTAGTTCTGACTGATACAAGACAGTTCCTGGGGCTAATGGCGGAAGTTGGTGGTAGCAAGGTTCTAAGAGCCAAAGGATCAGGGAGTTTTCTGTGAAACTACGCCTCCTAGAACTGTCAGAGAATCTACACCTATGAAGTGTCAAAAACACGAATTTCTAAATATGACCCAAATATGGACTATACTGTTAACATTCTAATAGGGAAGGCAGAAAGCCATGGAGA
This sequence comes from Rhynchomys soricoides, assembly GCA_019843965.1. Taxonomy (NCBI): domain Eukaryota; kingdom Metazoa; phylum Chordata; class Mammalia; order Rodentia; family Muridae; genus Rhynchomys; species Rhynchomys soricoides. The sequence goes on along the minus strand of JADRCH010000040.1, from coordinate 16,937,970 downwards.
CCTCATTCCTAGACTAAGAAACTACAGATAACCAAGGAATGCTGAAACAAGAGAAATAGTCTTCCTCAGAGAAGAGCATACCAATTAGTTATCTAATACAAGATGTCAGTCCTGAAGATATACATACAGGTAGAATTATACAGATTTAGCATGTTGGATTTATATGTCCAGGAATATTTTCATAACAAAATTAAAGAAAAATAGATTGTATTGAAATCCCTGAAAGTGTCATGGGTAGAATGGGATTTCAATGAAGCCTGGATAACAATTTCACATTCCCTAATATTAACAATAGAACATGCAACTGATGTGAACTGTCTGCCCAGAAGTAACTTGCACAAGTGTAAGGGGGAAATGAACTTACAGGGTTCATCCTCCATAGTCACATGTGATTTGGCATGAAGTAAGGTAAGAGACAGAGGTTCGCTAAATGGGTAAAGGGTTGGGATATTCCAGTGGTCCTACTGCAACCCTCTCCAATCCCCACTACTGTGAAGGAAGAAGAAGGTGACAGCACAGGATGGAGCTGCCATAGGTACTTCTCTGATAAGGTGGCCGGTGGTACCTAGAGGTGAAGACCATTCTGGATGGCAAGAAGCTACATGTTGAATTGTGGATTTATTGGCCTTGTACTAATGGACAGCGTATTTGGGCTTAGGTGGATTTTGGATGGAGTGTCTGGGTGTTTCTAGGTTTGTGAATGCCTCCAGAGCACCTGGATCAATGTGAAGCAGTAAACATATATGGAGATATAGTGATACAGATAAAAAGGGCTAGACTTGTCTCAGAGTAGACAGTCATTCCTGCCTCCATTAGGCTGTATGAATTTCTCTCCTGCTGGAACATACCCATTATATCACCATTGATGAGTTTTTCTTAAGAATGTGAACACAGAACATGCCACGAGGTGTGGTTGGGCAGAGGACTCCCAGAGCCCTGCCCACTGGCATGGCCTGCCCACAGTTGGAGCTACTACAGTGTGCAAGTATGTGGTGGAGAGATGGGAGAGAAAGAGAAGCAGATGGCTTGAGCACTATGAGGAGAGGCAGCACTGGAGATGCGAGGGTGGAGAGGAACAGCCTGTTGTGAGTGGCCTGCCCCGCCACCTGAGGCCATGAAGTCCCAGCCTATGCTACCACTGGGAACCATGTCTGTGTCTGCGGCCATGCAACAACAGGGTTCTGAATCAATGTTTATAGATCATATTTTCACTAAAGACCATGCTGATGTGCCAGGTCTGGACTGCCACCTGGGATCATGTTGATGTCCAATGGCTATGAACACCCTTCACTGTCTGTGGCACTGTGGAGATCTGGACCAGCTCCCACCAACTGCAGCACTCAGGAGAGTGAGCCCTGCACTTCACCTGGGCGGCACAGTCGAGCTGGCACTAGTGGCGGGGCACAGGAGAGCAGGCCCTGCCATTTGTCTGCCATGAGGTAACATGGGCAAGCGAGCAATGACCTCCCCTGACCTCACCCCTCACCACTTGCAGCAGGCAGGAGATATGGTCCAGAGGAGAGTGGGGGAGTGGAAGAGCTGTCTCTGCCCCTCACCAACTGCAACACTCAGGAGAGTAAGCCCTGCACCTCACCTGAGCAGCACAGCAGAGCTGCCCTGATGGCAAAGGTGTGGGTGAGCCAGTCCAAAGAGTGTGAGCATGGAAAAGCTGACCCAGCCCCTCACAGGCTGCATCACTCTGGAGAGTGGGCCCATACCTCCACTGGGCAGCATAGTAGAGCTGGCTCTGGTCTTGTGGGTGCAGGTGAGTGGGTCTAGGGTCATGAGAGGGAGAGCTGGCCTTGACCCTTGCTGGTTGTGGCATTGGGTGATGTAGCCAAGCAGTGATGGAGAGCTTGCCCCAGGGGTGTGGGAGCAAGAGAGCTGGTAGTCTTACTATCACCCAGGCCCAGATCCAAGGCTTTCAGTTGGCCCACTCCAATATCTACCTCATCTATTAACTGCTAGAACATGTGAAAGGTCTGGTCCTGCAGCTACAAGGCTGCAGAATCTCCATGACAAAGAGCATAACATAATATCTGAGAGGAGTGTGGGTGAGGATCCAATGCTAATAGTGTAGCAGAAGCCAGAGGCCTTGAACCAGACCAATGACTCATTGCAATGAACATTTGCAAGTAAAGATGTGTAGACAGAAGAGTATACTGTGAGACACACTGTAACACACTGCAGCTTCCACAAAGAATTTTTTACACTTTGTTTTGTTTGTTTTTAATTTTTGTTTTTTTATTTTTTTGGGGGGAGATGTTGCAAGGACAAAGAACAGACATGAAGGGACAAGAAGATGAGTGATGTTGGGGTACATGATTTGAAACCCACAAAGAACTGATAAAAAGGGAGACTAGTGTGAACTACAGGGCCTGTGAGAACGTGTTCATACCGCTGGGGCCCCTCCAATAGCTAGGCGTGGTCAGTGAAACAGACAGATGGCTCACAGAGAATGAATATGTGTTGTGTACAGATAGATAAGACAGTACCCCTCATCCACGCTGCTGTGCCTAACATCACTGTTTCTCAAATGAATTTGTCCTCTGATAGTTTCATACACATACACAAAGCACTCTGATCACATCCATCCCTTCCCACTCTGATCTCCCTCCCATCCCGACCACTGTCTCTCCACCTTCTTCCCACCCAAACCCTATCCCACTTTTCCATATTACTGTTTTTTCTTTGTGATCCACTGGATCCGATGTCTGTGTGGACATGGGTGTGAAACAATCAACTGGAACATGAGAAACTTACCAGTGCTTACTTTGCTAAAGACGATCACTTCCTGACTGATATTAGCACAAGCTCCTCACATCTGTAACTGAATGTTTAGGGGTTCAGTCTTGTGTAGACTCTTGTGCAGGCAACTACAGCTGTTGTGAGTTTAACAGAGCTGTGCCGTGCCCATAAGATGGCATGTTTCACAGCCCCCCTAGCTGTTTTGATCTTGTTTCCTCTCCACTCCATTCTGCAATATGCCCTGATCCTTGGAGGTGATACATGTGTGCCTTTTAATATGGAGCACTCAAGGGTTACTGTTCTCAGCATCTTAATCAGCCATGAGTCTCTGTATTAACTGCTCACTGTTTGTTGCACAAGTAAGCTTCTTCGATCAAGGCTGAGGACAGCACTGGTCTTTGGATGTAAACAGGACAGAACAATTGATACGGTTGATGGGAGTTTCTCATGCTGTATTATTACATCGGACTAACTTTTATTATATTCTTCTCTGCTGAATCCCAGGACCAATTGGCACTTGATTGGAATGGGCTGTTGGGGATCCTGCCTACCTCTTGTAAAATAGGTTTCATTATAAAATGCCAGTCTTTGAGTATCTTACCAATTTAGAAAAGCATCTAAACCACAAGTAAGTACAATTAAATTGAATGAAGATGGGAACTCAACCCTTACAAGGTTTAAGGTCCAGGCACAACTGTAAAAGTCTTTGGAGTTTTATAGTTTGATAAGACAGATGATACCTGGCAAGGTATTCAGAAAATCCAATAAGAGCTTGAGCCTGTAAATATAAAAACAGTCATTAAGCCAGTTAAGGGCAGAAGGCAACCTGTGTGTATGGGGAAGGCATGCCTATAAGACATAGGTTATTGAATGAAAAATCCCAAAGCTGGGGTGGGTTGCCTCTCTACTGAGTTGTTGGCCAGGAAGGTTTCTGAAGACACACACACACACACACACACACACACACACACACACACTGTAGGTTATTGCCACTGCTGCTGGTTGAATGCTAAAATTCAATGGCACATCCCTGAGGCTAAAAACACTGTGTGCTCTGATTTCAGGACATAGAGAAGGCAAGCTGTGACTGAACTAGAAACTCCCTCTTTGTTGGATAGCATCTATAGTGCCAGAAGGTGTTGTGGGGAAGATTTGGATCTGTGGTCTAGCTATGCTATGGACTATGTATACCATGTATATGCCAGGCAATACATGCCTGCTGGAGAAATTGTGACAAGACTGCTTCTAGGTACAGTCAATGACTTTCTACTTGGATTTAAGACATGCCTTACAGGAGGAAAGCACATTTGGTACTGTAAGGTGACAACTTGTATCTGGAGAGGCCATGGGCTTTAACTGGGAAACTCCTGCTATTACCTTTTTAGGTGATTATGATCACTTTTCAAATTATCTTCTAAATATTTGTGCCTATAGGTTCGGCTACTGATGCTATTCTCTATAGTAGAAAGAATCTTACTTTTATGGTAGGTGGTTGTTCTCAGCAGAATTTCATAACTGGTCAAACCCTCGGGAATAAATCTGTTGCTGTACTCTGTATATTGTTTGTGGTGGTTTGAATGAGAAGGATTCCATAGGCTCATATATTTAAATGCTCGGTTCTCAGTGGAGTGTTGGAAAGAATTCGGAGGTACGGCTTTACTGGAGTTAGTATGATCCTATTTAAAGAGGTGTGTCACTAGGGGTGGGATTTAAAGTTTCAAAAGTCCATACTAGGTCCAAAATCTCTCTCCCCCTCTCTCTCTGTTCCTCTCTCTCTCTCTCTCTCTCTCTCTCTCTCTCTCTCTCTCTCTCTCTCTCTCTGCTACTTTTGGATGATGATATAAAGCTCTCCACTACTACTCCAGTACCATGCCTATCTGCTTTCTGCCACGATGATCATGATCTAACCCTCTAAAACTGTAAGCAAGCTCCCAATTAAATGCTTTCTTTTACAAGTTGCCTTGGTTATAGTGTCTCTCCACATCAATAGAACACTAATATACTGTATATAAATGAATACATACATATATACCTATATGCATGTATGTATATAAATGTATACCCACACATACACTTTTTCCTTTCAAGACTCAGGAAATATCACAGAAGAGGAAGTAAGAAGGTAAGAGCCAGATTAAGGAGTGGGGAGGAGTATAACATCAGCAAACCATGACTGAATGCCCATGATATTGGGTCCATTATCATCCCCATATAGAAGTGGCAGAGAGTCATCAGATCCTCACTCAAGGGTCTAGTCATCACTCCTTCCTGTATGTATGAGATGCATATAATCCTAACCTAGCTGTATGTGGTCTTGGGAAAGGGTGTAGAAGGTGTGCCAGGGCAGGGAGTCTAGTAGGACAGTTTTCACGAGTTGTCACTTATGCACTAGTAGATATGTTTAGTACTTAGGGTGTCTTAAGTGTCACTACGATCCTTTAAGTAAAACACCAAACTCATTGGTTTATCAGGCTGGATTTTGGCTCTGATAGCATAATTTATTTGGTCTACAGAAGTCCTATCTTGGGTGAATAGGCATTTCTGGTTTTCCCTTTTAAAATGCAACAGTAACTCAAATTCCAACATAGTTTCAACTTTACTAGGCTGTGTGGATAGAGATGCAGGCTCGAGGCTGTTGGCAAGCTCCCCTGGACACTCTGATGACTGAGCACCATTGACTAACATTGAGAAATTGGTCTGCTGATAGTTTTCAAGCCTTTAATATTTGATATCAGTTCTTTCTGGCATCCAGAAATGATTTGATTTATTCTAGTGAATCTGTTTAGACTCTCTCTCTCTCTCTCTCTCTCTCTCTCTCTCTCTCTCTCTCTCTC
>JADRCH010000040.1:16892079-16932378 GCA_019843965.1 Rhynchomys soricoides | reverse complement strand
TCTCTCTCTCTCTCTCTCTCTCTCTCTCTCTCTCTCTCTCTCTCTCTGTGTGTGTGCATATTGGGCATCATTTCTCAAGAGCCAAAAAGCCATTAACCTTAATTCTCAGACAGGATCTCTCACTTGGACCTGGGGCTTGCACATTGAACTGGACTAGCTGAAAGTAAGTTCAGGCATCTTCCAGTCTTTGTTTCCCTGGCATTAGTATTGTAGGCACATATCACTGTCACAGTAGCTGGTTTTACATGACTGGTGGGAAATAAGCTCAGGTCCTCATTCTTGTGTATCAAGCACTTTACCAAATGAACCATCTCCCCAGGTCTTGTTTAGAAACTTTTCATGTTCAGTAAAACATTTATTGTGGTTATTAAAGTTGTAATCTTTAAAATGAAACTAAACCATGAACACACTGTCTAGTGTAGAAGAAGAGAATTGAGATTTTTTTCTAAAGAAAATTTTAAAAGAAATTTGACTCGAGAAAGTTTGCTAAAAGCCATATTTTTAGGTATCTACAATAAGCATATTATTTTCTATTAGTCTGGAGTCGCAGAATGAGAAAAGGATCCTTCTATTTTCATTAGCACAGTGATGTGTTTCTGAGTTCTGTGTTACATTAATGTTATTCATATATGATCTTGTGAGTGAAAAATGGGCCGAAAATAGCCTAATAGTGTTTGGTAGTAAAATTATTAGAAAATCATAGGCATTTGATTATTTCTGCATTAACTGATGAGAGCAAAGGAGAAAGGGACAACTTTGTTATTAACCTCGTGTGACAATAATAAAATGCTGTGCACAGGCTGGGACCAAAGGAAGCACATGAACAATGAACACAATAATGACATATTTAATTTATCCTGTTCCTTTCATCAAAAACACTGAGGCATTTATAAGCAGTGGCTGACTGGGTCTCACAGCAGTATGTTAGGCAGCAAAGAGATGGACCAGCACTATGGATTGCCCCAGTGGAGAAATTAAAGAATAGAATGTTTAATAGGATAGTTATAAAAGATATCATCAAAGACAATAATAAAGATAAGGATGGCCCTGGGCTTCACAATTTCCTTTCACATATTACACATCCCAAGTCTTGCTTGGTAAATTCAGTCATTCTCAGAACACATCTTGGCTTGAAAAATCTATCTGAAGTTGAATGTACAGATGGATTCTTAGATTCAGCAGAACCCATGTGCATGACAGCTCTGGTGTGTAGTTGAAAGATGCTGACAAGGAGAATTCTTCTCTTGAATTACCTAGTTTATATTTTTTCTTTAAATAGACCGAGTAAAGAGGATTATTTAAGGATAGCAAAGTGAAAACCATCAAACACGGAGCACAAACTCCCCATTTCTACCTTGAGTGAGTTCTTTCTCTTCCCATATTAAACATGTGTTAGTCTTATTTGTTTGGCATTCTGGACAAAGTGTCCTAGTGAGGGCTGACTGTCATCACAGCTGCCTTTTTTGAATCCTCAACCTGGTTCTTGGAGCCTTGTCAGCTCTTGGACATTTATGAATTACTAGACTTGCAAGTCCCACAATGAAAAATTTTCTCCAGATCTCTGAGAACTGAGGCCTCATTAAGTGCTTGGACAGGAAGTCAGTCTTTGCCCTTGCTGTAATTGCAGGCAACAAAGGGATCATTTACAATGAATCTAAAAATTCTGCTTGGCAGGTTGTATTAAAATAGACAGCTTAAAAATGATCCTACTTTGGGTCTGTGGGGTGTATCATGGGTATCCTGTACTTTGAGGTTAATATCCACTTATCAGTGAGTACATACCATGCAAGTCCTTTGAAGTCTGGGTTAGCTCACTCATGATATTTTCTAATTCCATCCATTTGCCTGCAAAATTCATGATTTCCTTGTTTTTAATAGCTGAACAGATTTCCATTGCGTAAGTGAATCTCATTTTCTGTATCCATTCTTCGGTTGAGGGACTTCTAGGTTGTTTCCAGTTTCTGGCTATTATGAATAATTTTATCCATGAGATGAAAGCAGCTTGATGGTGCATGGCTGGCCAGCCGGCCGGGATGAGAGAACCAGGGCATAGCATGGGAACATGTGATAGATTCCTTCCTTATTTTATTTTTTTTTTCTGATTTGTGTATCTTTTTTTTTTTTTGATAGTTTATTTACATTTCAAATGTTTTCTTCTTTCCAGATCTCCCCTTTGGAACATACCTATTCCATCCCCCCTACCCCTGCCTGTGTATTCTTTGGTTGGTGATCCAGTCTCTGGGAGCATCAGGAGGTCAGGCCAGTGGACACTGTTGCTCCCTCCATGGGACTGTAAACTCCCTCAGCTCCTTCAGTCCCTTCTCCAACTCCTCCATCTGGGACCTCATGCTCAGCCCTATAGTTGCTGTGAAGTGACTCTTGAGTATTCCGAACTTTTGGGCTAATAACCACTTATCAGTGAGTACATAACCTGTTCATTCTTTTATGACTGAGTTACCTCACTCAGGATGATATTTTCAAGTTCCATCCATTTGCCTAAGAATTTCATGAAGTCATTGTTTTTAATAGCTGAGTAGTATTCCATTGTGTAAATGTACCACTTTTTCTGTATCCATTCCTCTGTTGAGGGACATCTTGGTTGCTTCCAGCTTCTGGCTATTATAAATATGGCTGCTATGAACATAGTGGAGCATGTGTCTTTATTTCATGTTGTAGCATCTTCTGGGTATATGCCCAGGAGTGGAATAGCTGGGTCCTCAGGTAATATTATGTTCATTTTTCTGAGGGTCTGCCAAACTGATTTCCAGAGAGGTTGTGTCAGCTTGCAATCCCACCGGCAATGGAGGAGTGTTCCTCTTTCTCCACATCCTCACTAACATCTGCTGTCACCTGAGTTTTTGATCTTAGCCATTCTGACTGGTGTGAGGTGGAATCTCAGGGTTGTTTTGATTTTCATTTCCCTGATGACTAAGGATGTTGAATATTTCTTTAGGTGCTTCTCAGCCATTCAAGTTTCCTCAGTTGAGAATTCTGTTTAGCTCTGTTCCCCATTTTTTGATAGGGTTATTTGGATCTCTGGAGTCTTGCTTCTTGATTTCTTTGTATATATTGGGTATTAGCCCTTTATCGGACGTAAGATTGGTAAATATCTTTTCCCAATCTGTTGGTTGCTATTTTGTCCTAGTTACAGTGTCTTTTGCCTTACAGAAGCTTTGTAATTTCATGAGGTCCCATTTGTTGATTCTTGATCTTAGAGCATAAGCCATTGGTGTTCTGTTCAGGGACTTTCCTCCTGTGCCCATGTGTTCGAGACTTTTCCCCACTTTCTTTTCCATTAGATTCAGTGTATCTGGTTTTATGTGGAGGTCCTTGATCCACTTGTACTTGAGCTTTATAGTGGGAGATAGGAATGGATCAATTCGCATTCTTCTACATGTAGACCGCCAGTTGAACCAGCACCATTTGTTGAAGATGCTGTCTTTTTTCCACTGGATTTAATGCTTCCCACAACACCCAAGAGTGGAATTGATGGGTCTTCAGGTACGACTATTTCCAATTTTCTGAGAAAACACCAGATTGACTTCCAGAGCAGTTGTGCAAGTTGTACAAGCAATGGAGGAGTGTTCTTCTTTCTCTAGATCCTACCAGCCTGTTTTGTCTCTTGAGTTTTCGATCTTAGCTATTCTGATTGGTGTTAAACAAGAAGGAAGGCTCAAGTGAGGATGTTTGAATCCCACTTAGAAGGGGGAACAAAATAGTTATGGGAGGCAGAGATGGGGAGGGACCTGAGTGGGAGGGGAGAGAAGAAGAGGAATAGGGGGCAGGATCCACTATGGGAAGAGACAGGAGAGAAGCCCAGAAGGCCAGGAGAGTGAATGGAAATCTGCAGCTCTGTTTGGTGGAGGGGGAGGTGGTCTCTGCATAGTTCCTGAGACCTGGGATGGGGAGACTCCCAGGAGTCAATGCAGGTAACCTTAGCCTAACAGAGAGGACACAGAAATTGAACAGGCCACCTCTTTTAGCCAGGACACCAACCCACCCATAAAACTTTTGATCCAAAATTTATCCCGTCTAAAAGAAACACAGGGACAAAGATGGATAGGAGACTGAAAGAATGGCCAACCAATAACTGACCTAACTTGAGACCCATCTCATAGGCAAGCACCAATCCCTGACACTATTAAGGATAGCCCAGTATGTTTACAGACAGGAGCCTAGCATTTGTTCTCTGAGGGGTTCTACCCAGCAGCTGACTAAAACAGATGCAGATACCCACAGCCAAACTTTGAACAGAGGTCAGGGACCTTTATGGAAGAGTTGGGGGAAGGATTGAAGTCTCTGAAGGAGATAGGAACAGCACAGGAAGTCCAAGAGAAAAAACTAACCTGGACCCCTGGGAGCTCCCAGAGGCTAAGACACCAATCAAAGGGCATACATTGGCTGGACCACAGTCCCATCACATATGTAGCAGAGGGCTGACTTGTCTTGCCTCAGTGGGAGAGGATGTGCCTAATCCTGCAGAGACTTGATGCAGCAGGGTGGGGGATACCCAGGGGGAACCCACCCTCTCAGAAGTGAGGGGTGGGAGTCTGTGAGGGGGAGACTTGGAGGAGGGGTATTTGGGATGTAAATAAATAAATAATTTTTTTAATAAAAAGAAAATGGATCTGACTCTCCCATTTGAAAACTTGGCCATTCCTCTTGTTAAGAAAACCTTTAGCTCTTCCTTCTTACACCACCTTTATAATCTTGCTACCTTGACTCTTCTTTCCTTTTCTTGTATCAAATAATATCTTTCTTTTCTTTATTTAACCACACTTTCCAACCAAAGCTCAGAAAACACTCCATTAGGCCGTGGTCTCTCCTCTTCCAAGTAGGAATAGGATGCTGGATTTCCATCTTCATTATAAAGCCTTCCAAGGCCTCCCTTTCTCCCCTATTCTTCAATCATCCTCTTGCTCAATATTGAATCTCTCCAGTTCACCTTGACCCCTTTAATATAAAGAGTTCAGAGAGATTGTGCCTCCCTTGTCAGAGTCTGGTTTTCAACACCACATATTAAAACTGACTTCGGTGTATAGATCACCATATATACAATCAATTAATCTCAAAAGAAAAAAATTAAGGTACACCCAGCCCCCCATAATACCCTGTCACCTTAATTTCAATTCACTGACTATTGGCCATTAACCCTTTTAGAAAGGAACACCAACTCAGCACTTCTGTGCTCAATTATCTTTGACTTTCAATCCAAACTGAACCATTTACTGAGCAAGTGGGGCGGGAACGTTAAAAGCAAAAGCTATTAAAGAATTATAGACTTAAGAAGCCACACAGTACCTGTGAATTTGCTCTGTAGTCGAAGAACTTATAAAATTGTACACACATTAGGAGCAAAGTTCCCGCCCAGCATGCATTGATTTAATGGCCTAACACCCAGTAATGTAAAGTATGAACTCAGTTGTTAGGGCACATTTGGTTGTTATCCTCTCTACCTTAATAGGACAGGGTTTAAAAATATGCTACTGTGCATACACAATAGCTGCTTTGCACGTATGCTTTTATCTGTGAAGAAATTATTCTCTTTGGCAAGAGATTAAAATAAATTCATAACAGCTTGTCAGAATCACTAATCCCAATAAACTCTGAGAAAATTCAGCCTTTGAAAAACTCTTCTCAAACTTTGACCTTGACTATAAACACTAATAAAATTTATTTCTTCTTGAAATGGACAATGAAAAAAATTGTGGCAGATGTCCCATCCCCCCATGGGGATGCCAGGTAGGTTCTGGGAGAAGCCAGTATATACATTACTGTTCGATATGATTTCAGATAGGGATGAATTGGAAAGTGTTTTAAACCAAATTGGGAATGAAATCAGGTTGATGTGTGAGTCAAGTGAGTAGTAGATGGGCGCAGTCTGGGTCTGTTAGAAAGGATTTCTGCAAATGTGAGGACTGGGGTTGAAGCCTCTTTTGCCCTGTGGCTTTGGGTGAGGTATTATGGAATTGAGAGAGAGGAAGAAGAAAGAGATTCTTTGTGCCAAGCACTGTGCTAGAAACCCTTTTTGCAATGACCTTGACGACTGCTATCTTTTTCTCCTCCTCCTCTCTGTCTCTGCTGATAGTCTCAGGGAACATGTGAATTTGTTAGATGTTATTGGAAGTCTTCATGTTTTGTTTTATTTTGTTTTGTTTGTTTCCTCACTTAATTCCTTGTTTCTGCCTTGGTTTATTTCCTTACCTTTGGTTATTAACTTTGGCCTTGGGAATCTCCAGTCAGAATTTTTCACTGATGAATTGAAGTCCCAGCGATAAAGCATGGATGAAGAATAAGGAATTATGTTCTAAATGCATCACAGTCCTTTGCACATATTTTTCTAATAACCCAGATTATTTCTGCAAGTCTTTCCTGATAACATCTGGCCCTAGTTTCTTTTTTAGAATCCCTTCTAATAGCATGGCTTCATGCAGAAGGAGCTCTGCATACACGTGTACATATCCCTCCTTCCCTCCCTCCCCCCCTCTTTCTCTGTGTATGTGTGTGTTGTGTACGTGTTTGGAGGCTGAAGGTTGATGCTGAGTGTCTTTCTCTATTGCTTTCCACCTTATTTTGTGAGATAGTGTTTCTCACTGTTTTGGCTCTACTGGTCAGCTAGTGAACCCTGGGAGCCATCTGCCTCTGCTCCCCCAGTACTGGAATCACAGACATATGGCATCATTGCTAAGTTTAACATATGTGCTAAGTATCCAAACTCAGGTCTTCATGCTTTTCAGCAAGCACTGTAGTACTAGGCTATCTCCCCTACCCACATAAAAGGAATTGGTTACAAGTCTCATCCTGATGCCTTCTTGGCATGCCCTATTTAAAATGACAAAATCTAGCTTTCAGATCAATCTGAGAGTGACGTAGGATAATAAAATACTTGAGATCTGAATATGACCTCAGAGAAGCTGCCACTAATAATCACTTTGGAGAGGAAACCAAGACCTTTATTGGCTTAAAAAGACCAGCAGCTACTCACTGTGACTTCAGCTTGAGGTTTTTCTACTGCCAAATTATCAGACATTCAAGTGTCAATGGCAACTACTTCCTTTCCCCACAAATCCCAGTATTACCTACTCTTGCAAAGTTCACATTACCATTTTATCCTGAATGTCATTCCCATTTGTTTTGTTTTCTCTCTCTCTCTCTCTCTCTCTCTCTCTCTCTCTGTAGCTATGGGTACTAATGTTAAATGCCAGAGATGGAGGGAGGGGGTACAGGAAGAATGTGCTGATCAGAAGTATGCATAGTCATGCAAATGCTGCATTCAATTATTTTCTTTTTAAACAACAATTTTATTTTTCTTATTTTTTACATTTGTACCTGTCTTTGTGTGCAGACACAAGTGCCTGGGCATGTGCGTGCGAGTGCAGGTGCCTGCAGAGACCAAAGGTATTAGATTCCCTGGTGTTGGAATTATAGATGATTATGAGCTGTCTAATATGGGTTCTGGGAACCAAACTCTGGTCCTTAGAAAAGCACCTGAGCCATCTCTCTAGCCCCACTATTCTTTTTGTAAAACAGTTTTCTTAAGTCATTTCTCTGACTGTAGGACCTAAGCCAGTCCCTACCCCCAATTCTGTACCCTGTGTGACTCTCATAGTAGCCCTTCCTGGCCTATTCTAGTCCAATCATTGTCAAACTGCTGGGTCCTGCTTGACCGTGTGGAAGGGACAGTGTGACATAGTTGCCTGCCCCTGGAATAGAGCCAGCAGGACATGGGCCTCCACCATTAACGGTTGCTAAGCTTGTTTGTACATTTTACTTTATGCTCCTCCTTCAGGGCAATGTCCTCTCTGCCAAGGCTAATGACTCCAAGATAATTAGAGACAACACAAGTCCAGGAGGTGAGGGTGTGTCTAATGTCTCAGCAAAGTGGTAGAATGCTGTGACCTTCAGGACAGCCTTTAGGACTGTGGGAAAGTACTCTGAAAATATGAGTTTAAAAATGTACACTTTCTCAACTACGCAAAATATGAAGATACAATATGAATTATATGAGGAGCTTCACAGACCTAAAAGAACAAAGGCAGCTGCACTATGAGCCAGTTTGTCAAAAAGAAACAAAGGCAGGCAAATTCTTGAGATCAAAGTCAGCCTGAGACAGAGCTAATTTAGGTCTAGGCATGATAACAATGGTAATCTCAGGATGGGATCCTACCCAGCAAAGTTTGTTGTTTGTGCTTGTAGGGCCAAGAAGATCTCTGAATTAATTTTTTAAAAAGTGTGCTTACTGTCTTCTAAGAATTGAAGGGCTAAGGTCTTAGAATATTGATTTATGGGATGATCAAGATGGAACCTGGAGTAAATGACTGAATTGATATGTAAATCAAAGACTGGGCTTTTGGTCTTCATAAGATACACTAACAAAAAACCATAGCTGTTCTTTTTTAGATATATATTTTTTTTTTCCTAGCAAGAGCTGAGCTGTCTAGAGATCTCTGGAGAATGAACACAGCTCCTTTAGAATTTTTTTTCCCTAGAGAATCCAAGAACTTTTTATAGCAGCTTTTCTGACTCTGGTTAGAAAATCCATGATCTATCCAGAGAACTTTTAGAATTTTTTCTAGTGAAAGAGAAGCTGTCTCAACAAGAGAGAGCTTTCTAGAACAGAAAGCTATCTTGAGCAGACTACAGAACCAAGAGCTATCTACAGAGAGTTATCTGTGGAGCCATATCAAGCAGACTACAAGGCTGTCAGCTCGTACCTACAATTTGACTTTGAATCTTTTTTTTTTTTTTTTTTTCATTCACTCCCGAACACCCAGGACCCCTGATGAAGCTTAGGCTGGCCCTTGGCACCAGAGTGTTCATTGTGAACCAGAACTTTGATTCAACAGTTCTTCTGGAGGACTGATCTAAGGTTCTGCTGCTACTGATCTAAGGCCAGTTTTTTGAGATGTTTACCTAAACAGCTGCCCTCCAAACGCTCAGCTCAGAAGTAATGCTAAACCCTTCTTTAGGAATGGGTGGCCACTGACTGATCCTGACATATGATAGAGAGATTAGCCAGTAAGGAAGAAAGTGGACAGTACAGAAGGTATGAGGAGTACAAAAGAGAGGAAGAGAAGGAGGTGGGAGAGGAGTGGAGGACAGGGGGAAAGAGGGGAGAGGAAGGAAAGAGAGAGAGGAGAGGAAAGAGGAAGAAATGAAAGAGGATCAGAAGAAAAGACATAGGACAGAGTATACCAGGTTGTTGGTAAAGGGTCTCAACTCTCTTATTTTTAAACTTTTTAACATTTGTTTTACATGTATGTAGATTGTGTGTGTGCTCATGTGCATGTGGGTGCATGTGTACATGTGTGCACTTGCCTGTGAAGGTCAGAGGTTGATTCCCAGTGTCTCTTTATTGCTCTCCACCTTATGTTTTTTGAGATAGGATTGCTCACTGAGCTTGGAGCTCACTAGTTGGCTGACTGGCTACAGTGAGTGAGCTCCAGGTATCTACTTGTCTTGACTCTCCTCCCCAGCGCTAGAGTTACAGATAGAGACCACCAAGCGGGTGCTAAGGATCCAAATGCAGATCTTCATGCTTGTGCAGTGGGCACCTTCCCCAATGTTTCATTATCTTTCCTTTTAATTAGGCTATCAACTTTTTAATATATTTTTAATGTAACTTTTACGACACCTTGTTTTGTTTATATAAAGACAAAAACACAATTATAATCACATTTTGGCTTTTTTTTCTTCTGTATGCTTCTCACAGCATCAGATGATGCAGTATACAAATGAAAATCCCACTAAATGCCTCAGCACCATTCAGGAAATGAGCGAAATGAGATATTGTAGAAGAGAAATCGATCCCCTGGAGGAACAAAATAAAATAGGGGAAACAAACCCAGCTGAAGCTGCCATATGTTCAGAGACGATTCTGTGTCACACCATGTGGCAACGAGGATAAACTCTAGTTGCCAAATTTTACACAGAAAAGCATGAAATTGATTTCAGATGGAGATTGAGTGTAGAAGGTAAGAAATGGTGGGCTTAATGCAGAACACAAGGGTGGTGTGGACTACAAATGCTAGCTGACAGATGCATTTGGCAACAAATTGCCGAGATTGGCTTCTCTTATTTCCAACAAGTTAGTGCAGCAATTCATTCTGGAATTTCATTGTTATTTCCAGACTCAACTTATCAGAAGCATTTGTGAATTGAAGGGAGAGGGAAGTAAACCTCTCCAATGTGCTTTCTGCATCCATGGGACTTTAAGATACCTTTTCTCTGGTCTTTACTATTTACTGCAAGGCATCATCAGTCTTTGGGGCAACAGTGGTGATTTGCAGTGACAGCTAAAAAGACACATGAAAAAAGAAGTAAATAGGAAAAGTACTTAATGTTTGTGAGGAATCAATAAAACTACCACAATTTCATGTTTTTGAGGGAATAGACGCAATTCACTCTAAACTCAGACAAATGAGTTCATCTAAGGAAAATCACAAGCAAACAGCGAAAGCCTGATATTATTTATTTCTTTTGGACTAGACAAACTATTCTCTACAAACAAGATAAACCTGCCGAACAAACAAGTTAATAAGAACCGAGATCACACAGGACCCAGTTCTCAGCTCAGAGGTCAATATCCGATGTCACGCTCAACATCAGTTGTTGCCATCAGAATCAGAGTTTGGGAATCGATTATTTTTTGGTGACAAGTAATTTTTCAAAGGCCTCTTGGGTTCTTGGAAACCAGGGGGAGAACATGGTCACATGTGGAGGATAGGACAGATACAATGGCAGGTCCAACAGGGCTCTCCCTTTTGCATCCCCACAGGAGGGTCCTGTCAGCAGGGTCCTACCACAGTTTCTGACATTGTAGGCACAACTGCCTGAGCCTTTGTTCTCTTTCCTTTATGACTAGGGAGAAAGATGTGAGCATGTATTATTTCAATGGGTTTTAACATCTGCTTGTATCAATTCTTCAAATTACTCCTTTTTTAAAAAATTCCATTTTCTATCCCCCTCAGCATAACACAAGCACAAACCTTTCACAAGTAACTTGCATAGAACTGAGTTGGAGTCACAAATGTGGTTGCAGATGGACCTTGATAGACAGACTCCAGCTAACCGCCAGCCACCGGAAACCGTCTAGAATATCAGGAATACTCAAATATTTATGACACAAAAGAATCTCCTTTGTAAGGTACTTAAAGGTGTTCTGAAGAAACCAGTCATGAGAGTCCAGGATTCCCACTCCTTATATTACTGTGAAACTGGTCTCTGGTGCCAATTTAGAAGTCTCTTAATTTTTAAACTAATCTTGCAGACAGCACACAATTTACTAGAGAAAAAATGCTAATTTTTGTCAGTAGACATTCCCTATTGATGAAGCTTCATAAACCTAGGAAATATCTTTAACTGTTTTTCTTTTAATCAGGTTACCATCTAAGTAAGTACTTGCTAGCCAAAATGTCATTGTTAGGCTTGGGTATATTATACATAATCCTTGGCAAAGGCAATTTATTTATGTTTTGCTTTCTTATCATTGGGGATTGTCGTTTGTGAGACACTAAATTCAGGTTATAAATGAGGAAAATAGTGAACATAAATTCAAAAATTCCCAAGCAAAACACTAGAAAACAAAACTCACCATCACACAAACTGAGTAAGTGGAGTCCATCCCTGAGATGAAAGACACTTCGCCATATGACCTCATCAGTTGGGTATGCCACATTAACATGATGAAGGGCAAAAATAAAGACACAAGTCATTTGGTCAAACTCTGTGCAAATTCATATTTTAAATGTGCAACAAATTAGCAGATGAAAATTGCTTCCATACAACAGAGAATATATGACAATCTCAGAGTGAACATCCTTCATGATGATGAGAAAGGACCACCTTCCTGAAAGATAAGGGGGAAGAGAAGAATGGCCTCCACGGTCCTGAAAGTCCTGGCCAGAGAGACTAGGCAGGAAAGTGAAATCAAAGATTTCCAGGGCAGAAGTAAAAATGTATTAGAATTAACACATGAGTTCAATAAAGTAGCAGGATTCAAAATCAGAATTTAAAAAAAAATCACTTGTGTTTCTAAACATTTACAACAAACCATTTGAGAAAGAAAGTGGGAATGGGTTATTAGAAATAAACTTAATGTCAAAGACTTATTCACAGAAAACAGAAAACCGTCCATGAGAGAAAACGTAAACAGATGGAAAGCTATTTAAAACAATGTTTTTTTAAAAAGTCTATGCTTCCCAAAGTGAAGATTGAAAGCAGTCTCTGTCAACTTTCCAATGACATTCTTCCACTATAAAAAATGATTTTAAAATTTACATAAAGCTAAAAATAAACCAAACCCAAATACTAAATCAATCTCATAAAGGAAAACCAAGGCTAACAAAGAGACTGCTTATAACTCAATAGCAAACACAACCTCTTTAACCTAGTATCAAAACAGCAACAACAATTTCGGATTTAAGTATGAGCTAAGGCTTTGAAGAAACATTTCTATAAAGATATGACTGGCCCATAATACTCTGGTTTCCCTTCAGGTTGTCTGGATTAGCTTTTTTCAAATGACTGACCAAGGTATAAAAGATGGCCCACATCACAAATCAAATAGCAATGCCACCTACTAGGACCTCTGCTATCAAAACCCAGAAGACTTAAGTCTTAGTGATTGGAACCACTGGCATTATAATACAACATGAAAAATGTAGCCGCTATGGAGAACAGTGTAAGGGGCATCAAAAAACCAAGAGAGCAGAACCACTGTATGACCTTCCATCTTCATTTCTAAATATGTATCCTAAAATCTGGATCTGATCTTAAAGAAGCAGTAATACTCCCACATTCACTGCAGCACAATGCATGATAGCGAAGCTGTAGAAACAGGCTAATTTCTTTATCGGCAGATGAATGGATATTCACCATTTAAGAAAAGCACTTTCAGGCTGGAGAGATGGCTCAGAGGTTAAGAGCACAAGAGCACTGGATGCTTTTCCAGAGTTCCTGAGTTCAATTCCCAGCAAATACATGGTGACTCACAACTATCAGCAATGGGATCTGATGCCCTCTTCTGGTGTGTTTGAAGACAGCTACAGTGTACTCATATACATTAAATAAATAAATAAATAATCTTTATTTATTTTTAATCTGATAGAGATATTTAATCTTTAAAAAAGACAAGCAATTCCTATAATATATGGTTATATGGATAAATCTGGAGAACAATACACTAAGTAAAATAAGCCAGTCACAGAAAGACAAATATAACATGAGCCATTCATAGCATAGTATCTAAAATCAACAATTTCCCAGGAATAGTGCAGATGGTAGCTGCCAGGAACTAAGAGTGGGTGGGAGGAGTTGCTGATCAATAAACATAAAATTTCAGTCATGCAATATGACTAAGCTCTATAGGTCCACTACTCAACACTGTGCATGGCCAACAGTATTTTACTGAACACAAACAATATGTTAAGGGTGGAAATCCCATGTGAAACATCCTTACCATAATAAAGGATTTCATTTTAAAGCAAAACAAAACAAACAGTAAGGTAAGTAGCAGGTATAAGAGACAACAAGTCTTGGGTCTCAAAGTCCTGAGTAAAATATTGGCACACAGTGCAGGAGCCCACTTCCTAAAATTCTAATAATTCAGTCTAGATTGGAGCTGCAGAGTATTAACAAATCCATGCAGTTGACACAGAAGACCTGCAGGCTCCTGTGAATGGAAGAGTCCTGTGAGAGATCTGTGAGGAAATTTCAATTGTTAGTGCTTTTCACAGTAATAGCTGACCCTCACCTGCTCTGTGCCCCAGACTCAGGATCTAGAGGATGAATCTTACCCCGTTTTCCAAAGGAGGAAACCAAGATACTGAGAAAATAGTAAAGGGTAAAGCTAGGGCTCATCATGAGGTCGTCTTGCTTAAGTACAAGTTATCTTGCCTTTCTACTGTAAGTTGGCTTCCAGTCAGTACTCCAGAAGTTGTACCTTGATGCTTCTGAAACTGTCTAGTTTAGTCATATCTGTGATTATTGGTTCATAGGTGAAGATCTTGACAATTGTGAGCATGTGTGGCATGTGAGGCCCCTCAGGGGCACAAACACCATGTTTGCAGCATTGCACATAGGATCAAGTCCTGGCCTTGGCTTGCTTTAGTGTTTTTACAGTCTTTGGTTCATGTGTTGATTAAACTGTCAACAGAGCAAAACACATGGAGAAGAAAGATTATCATTCTGAGTTTTGATACGAGGGGAATGTGGAGTGTGAGTCCTGCTGAAGCAATTACAGGTGAGGCACTAGTTAATTGACACACCTTTCATGTGATTAATAAGACATCTAAGCATTAGGAAAAAGCAATCATCTTCCATTAATGGTTAATTGTTACTTTCATATGCGTGGGTTAATATGCACATATCGAATGAACCCTTTCCTAGGATCTGTGGTGGGTAACTGGAACACATAAGTCATGGCACCAAGAAAAGGAATGAATGTTTACCTGAGACATGAACAAAAGCATTTTATTACTTTACTTAGAATTTTCTTTCTAATCCGTATGTTTAAAGAAATAAAAATAAAATAAAATCACATGAATCACCAAGGAGACTCTTGCTTTTGACGTGTTTCTTTATCTATTTTTTCCTCCCTTCCTCCTTGTCTGTGGCTCCTGGCACTTTAACAGAGAAAACAGGCTCATTCATCTTCTCCTCTAATGACTTTGATTGTACAGTATAAGGAAACCTGTAGTCTGGAGAAGGCATTAGTGTTGGATTCTAAGAGCTCTGGCATTTGTACTTTTGACTCTGCAATCTTTTATCACACAACAAAAGACACAAATGAACAAAATGTAGAATCTATACAAAATACCTCTAACTGTTTTGTTAACCCAAGAGCTGACCTCTTTACGTGTAGTTTCAGGCTTAAAATCAGATCAAAGGCCGCGGTTGGGGCTGTGTATACAAGATGACCTCCTCACCACCTCTGAGCTCCCCCGAGGGAGACGACTGGGTGTTTTATCATTGTTATCTCGTCCCCAGAAAGCTTCTGACACTGTGTCTGAGTATGAGTTGCCAGACCACCAGGCCTTGGGAGATGGTGTGGGACAACCACACCTGAGCTGGCATCCTTGGTGTGAGTCTGGGTGGCTTGCTGGGAAGGACGCTATACACGGCACCAGGACAAGTTCTTTTCTTGATGCTACAATGTCCAGGCGGCACTCCTGGGGCCTTGAAGGTGAGAGATTCTCTGTAGAGCAAAACACGCAGGCTAGTGTCCTCCAGCATCTTAAAAAACGTCTTAATGTTGAGAAAAGAGTACCTAACATTTTTTAGAATTTTAAAATAATTTCAAATTCACAACCAAGTGACAAGAATAATACAAATGACTCTTTCTTAGCTTCCACTGAGGCTCACCAGTTACTAATTTCTTGCCTGTATGTCTTACCACCCTCCTCTTTCTGAAGCATACTTTCAGGGTAATACCTTAGCTTTGGTTTTGGTCTGGATGTCTCCCTGGTGCTATATGCTACAGAGTGTATTTACCGATTACAGCGACATTTTCTCACATAAACTATCAAATTCAAGAGAGTCAGCACTGAGTTGGTAGTCTACATTAAAGATCATCTACTTCTTCTAATGTGTCCTAGATGAGTGTCTCTCCTCTTCCAAACTGACCCAGGGTCTCACATTGCCTTTACATACCAGCCCTCTGTGTTAGCCTCCTGAAGTCTAACACAGCCCTTCATCTTCCTTTGTCTTACACAATGTTGACATCTTTGAGAGCTGCAATCCAGTGTGGTTTGCTGTGTTCTGCCGGTCAGGTTGAGCTTCTAATTATATTATAGGAATATCACCCTAGATGATGTTGGGTTTTCCTCAGTACCCCACACTGGGGGACATGCTTTTAAAAAATCAGCACATGATCAATTCATAGACAGAATTTTTTCCATTCTCATCAGATACAGGCTTTACCAACCAGACTGTAAGCTGAAATACCAAATTACCCACAAGCTAGAATTTTATGGATTAAACACATAGCTTGTACATTTTAGTTTCTTCCTAGAAATTTTTACTTGTATAAGATAATATCAGCCTAAAAAATAAATTACTCCTGTGGTCAACTGAAGAAATATCAGTAAATTTAAAAGGTGTGTGTCTTCATTTGGGAGCCTGCATGATGAAGTGAAAAGATATCCCAAAGATCATTTCTGGCAGGATGGTGCAGCCTAACCAGAAAAGCAAGGTCAAACAATGCTAGCTCATGAGCACAACCATCCTCATCTTTCCACAGGTCATCTTCCACTTCATCGCAGCTCATTGCAAACAAATGTGAGTTTCTAAATGAAGAAGGAGTTGGTCCATGGCCACATGTGCTGCACATCCCGGTGCCTTCAGAGCAGCAGATGCCCCTATTGAAAACAAAAAAGTCACTTTTGAGTCACTGGGCGATGTAGTGTTAGCACTAAGCAGTAGGTGGTGCTGTGAATATACATTGATTTTGTTATAAAATCTGGGACTTACCTTGTGGATGCTCTACACGAAGGCAGATACCTGCTTGCTGAAGGCCTACTGACAAGAGTATTTGTTTCCAACTTTTCAACAGCATTGGCTGTAAATTTGGGTGGGGGGGGACTTTTCTCCCTCGTGTGTTGTCTATTCAAGGTGGCAAACTTATGGCTACGATTTGCTACTTCTTTGGGCCTTAGGAAGCCATTTCTTCACCTTTCAAGGGATGCTAGAGACCCAGAGGACATAGAGTCTCTCTTAAAATCTTCATATGTTTCTTAGCCAAAGAAAGGTATTTTGAATTAATTATTTTTTGTTTTGTACTTACTTATATGATATTTACATTTTAAAAATGAGCACACTCCACTGTTTTTAAATTTGATTTAGTTTGAAATGTTAGATGGTTGAATGTTTTACTTCTTAGACAAAATTATCAAGAGGATAAGAGTGGTCTATATTTCATGCTCCTGTTTATGGTTTTAGAATAAATAAGGTAAGCTGGGTCTCTCTCTCTCTCTCTCTCTCTCTCTCTCTCACACACACACACACACACACACACACACACACACTCCTCAAAAGCCCTGCAAACAACAGCATTTGCAAAATCCTTAATGAATTCAAGCCTTGATTATTAGCATTGGGTGCAAACCGTTACTGGCTGATCAACACCTTGAGACACCTTATGTAAATTATGCAGATAAAATTACATTCTGTTTTTTTTTTTATTAAAAAAACTTAAAGATATCATTAAAACTATGTTTAACCAAATTCTTCCTATGAAAAAGGCATAAATAATGAAATGGTATTCAAATATACTCCTTTTAAAAAAAGAGTTCGGTTTTTCAAGTCAGGCCAAGAGAAGTTACACCTTCAAGAGCCATGACAGCATACATCATATGAAATGTTGACATCTATTATCAACCCAATTAACTAGCTGCTGTTCAAATTGTGGTGAAAGTGCCTGGGGGTTTCTTTTGTACTCTTATCAGTTGTTTAATAGCAAACTGCCCGGCATATGTGTATCCGGGCTTTGATCTAATGCTCTGTCGGTTGTTGGCTCCAGCTCAAGAGACTGTGGAGTACACAGAGCTGTGGCTGCAGACCCTGGAGAACAGGACACTGTTGATACAGTCAATATTTGCATGATGCAATGATAATGCCGTCTTTATGTTATATTCTGCTTTTACCAAAACACGTAGAAAGCTTCATCTTCAAGAGTGTGCTGTGGTTTTTAGAAATTCTTTTTCTCCTCTTGGGCTCATGCAAAGCATGGTTTCTTTTCATCTTTTTGTTTCCTGCATTCTTATCTTTACAAAGAGCCATGCCTTTAAACACTAGTATATTCTCCTCTCTCTCTCTCTCTCTCTCTCTCTCTCTCTCTCTCTCTCTCTCTCTCTCTCTCTGTGCGTGCACATGCCTGCGTTCACATGTCTTGGTGTGGCTCCTGTGTGATGACCTGTGAACTCAGGTTATCAGGCTTGAGAACAAGCATCTTGAGCCACTCAGCGGTCCTACCAGACCCTGACTGCCATTTGACTCTACTTTCTATATAGACCTCAGGCTAGCATTACCTTTCAACCCCACTCAAAGGTTTTATATAAGAATCAAACTGATACTCGAATGCAAGCAACAGAAAGTATAGTGAAACTCCCATCAAAAGCTGAAAATTTCTCTTCATTTTTCTTATTTTACATTATTTTAGAAATTTGGGCCTTTGCAATGATAACTTATATTTGTGGGGTAATTTTATATCTATCTAGCAAATATTTCCAATCAAATCTTATTATCTGAGATGGTCTTTCATTATGCAGTCATTTTTTTTTTCAACTTAAGTTTTTAGTATATGAACAGCAGCAGATAGTGATAAAACAAAACAAAACACCAGGCTGGTATCTCATTTAAAGTCAATCAACATTTATGGAGAAGCCTTTTGGGCCAAGCATTGTGATAGTTACTGGAAAAAACAAAAATAAGCAAGACATAATTCTTACCTACGGAAGCATATCCTTTGGGACACAGCTCTATTCCATTACATAAGCAGCACACAAGAACATCAGGCTGGAGAGAAAGTTCGTTCTACTATGCGTCCTGGGAAGATGAAAAAAGGGGTTGGTTCTTTGTGCCAGAATCTGACAGGCTTAGAGAAAGTGGTAGCAAAGGACATGCCTTGTTAGAGACACTCAAACAACAGAATCACTGTGAGGAAAGGGGCACAACCAGGACTTTAGAAGAAACTCAAGTACTGACATTTTATTAGGGAGAAAATTGAGACAGGAAAGCCTGCACAAGTTGGCCGGTAACTAGATTGTATGGGACCTTACAAATGCTTTGAGGGTACAGCACATAAAAACAGGAGGGCAAATCAGAGAAACTCAAATCAAAGCTACAGAAAGCCTTCCCTTATGCAACTTATGTTTTTAGTATATGAATGGTAGATAGTTATGAAGAACCAGACTGGTACCTTGTTTAACATCAATTATCATTTATGGAGAAGCCTTGCCAGTTAGAATGGCTGTTATCAAAACTTGAAGAATAATAAAAGCTGGTAAGGATGTGGGGAAAAGGGAACTTTTACACACAGTTGGTGGGAGTGTAAATTAGTGCAGCTGTTACAGAAAACATGATGGTGTTCCATCAGAAAATTAAAAATAATATGGCTAACCTCTCCTTGGTATACAGCCAAGAGTTAGATAACTGCATGCTTACTATTGAGATGCTATTCAGAGTAACTAAGATATAGACTCAACTTGGTACCCATCGACAGATGAATGGATAAATACACACTCAGACACACAGGCACACACATATTCACACACACACACACACACACACACACACACACACAATGGGATATTCAGCCACAAAGCAGTATGAAATCGTCTCATTTGCAGGAAAGTAGATTGAACTAAAGGGTATCAGGGTAAGCAAAGCAAGACAAATACTGAAAGACAAATATTAGATGTTCCTTCTTATGTGAATATTTTAAAATAAGTTAACCTCAAATTTAAAGGATTCTTGGGGAATTAGGGTGCCAGCATGGAGGTTGAATAGAAAGATAAACAGACATTGTGAGCATATAGAAATATTATATTAACACAACTAATTGAACAATGGATATGCATTATACAAATAAAATAGGAAGGCTATGGTGGATCAGTCATTTGGGAAGGCATTGTGACAACAGGATGAAGAACAAGGTAGATGAATTAGATTAGCCTGGGAGACTATAACAGAAGCTAGATAAAGCTAATTGTTCTTAATCTTTTGAAAACCATAATGCTTCTACACATAAGAGCCTTTGTAGCTCCAGGTGGTTCATAGGCCTCTTGAGGTCACCTCTGGCTTCATGAGGGTGTAGATATCAGAGCCTCTTCAACAGGCAATGAGAATGTGAGCAGTGCATTAGTGGTGGAGATAGAATAGTTATCCGGTAGAGGAGGTCGGAGAGGTTCAAAGAAAAGTGTGGGGCTGTGGAGACAGTCTAGTCAATAACCTTGCAAGCATGAGAACTGGAGTTCAACCCCTAGAATCCACATTTTAAAAGGCCAGATATGCTGGTGAATGTCGTCTGTAATCTCAGCACCAGGGATGCAGAGACCAAGCTGACCTCCAGAACTTGCTGGCTAGCCAGATAAACTGACTTCATGAATTATAGGCCAGTAAGAAACCCCTGGTTAAAAATATTGACAATTTCCAAAAAATGCAGCCCATTTTACCGTTTGGCCTCCATATGCATGCATATACATGAACACATACACACACATGTGCACTCCCCCTACATACACAAAATAAAGAAGAAAGAAAAACCAACGTTTGGAAGATTTAAATAGGAAAAGTAATGTCCGACAAAAAGTCTGTCAATTTACTTTTTTTCGCTATGACTAGAACCTGTCAAACACAGTTTAATGTATTTTGGCTCAGTGTCTGTTCTCAGTAATTGTCTCTGTTGTTGCCAGGCATGTGGCAAGTCAGAGCATCGTGACTGAGCGTATATAACAAAGCAAACCTGCTTATCTCACCTTGCTGGGAACCAATGAGAGAGCCAATGACTGAATTTCCTCTAAGGGTTCACTCCATTGACCTAACTTGTTTCCACTGGGCTCTACCACCGCCCAAAGGTTCCAACACATTCTGATAATAACAGGGGTGTCAACAAGCTTCAGCATGTGGACCTGTTGGGGACATTTCAGATAAGTCGTGATCAACTCCTAGATGAATCCTAAGATTTTAGTCAAGGTGACCAGACATACAAGGAGCTTTCACCAAGATAAAGAATCCAGAGGCAGTAATATGTGGCTGAGATTGTCAGGATGTGCACAGAGTATCTTGTCAGAAAGTAACTGTAAGGATCTAGTCAGTTAGGGTATCTATGCTGAAAGCATTGCCTGCAAGGAAAGTCATTGGTTGAATTTCTCCAATGGGATCATATGGAATGAGATAGAAGCACGGGGGGGGGGGGGCACCAGCTTTGATGTGCAAGAAGAGGAGTAAGCACAGGAGGCTGAGAGTCAGGAGATGGGGGAAGGAAGTAAAGAATCTTAGAACACAAAGAGTGAATGAAGGCATGGCCCCCAGTGTCAAGAACAAAGGAGGCATGCTCTTAAGACATGTCTCACTAAGTGCAACAATTAGCCAGTTATTAAAGCCTTCTATCAGGGGAATTTTGGTGGGATGAATGTAGTAAGGACACCACTGAAAGTGGGAGATGAGAAAGTAGCCATAGTATATTCTTTTGACATTGACTGTAGTTATGAGTGGCACAGTTAAAAGAAAGAGTATAGTACTGGGTACCAAAACGCAGTGTATGTTTTCAGTATGGATAGAGGTATATGGTTCTCACAGTGCCTAGTTCAATTTAAAATTTGCCTACTGTGCAGTAGTAAGGGACCATGCAAATTCACTAGGAGCCTTCCAGTTTTGAGTTTTGACCTTTTCTGATATAGGAATAAATGGTGGGCTCCTATCTTAGTCACTGTTCTTTTGCTGAGAAGAGACACTGTAACCAAGAAAACCCTTATAAAATAGAGCATTGAATTGGGGGCTTGATTGTAGTTACAGGCTGGCCCGATATCATCATAACAGGAAGCATGGTGGTATACATGGCACTGGAGCAGTAGCTGAAACCTCCATCCTGACCTACAGGCAGGGAGAGAGGGAGACACTGAGGCTGGCATGAGCTTTAAAACCTCAAAGCCCACCCCGGAACGCATTTCCTCCAATAAGGCCACACCTCCTAATCCTTCACATTGTCAAACATTTCCACTCTCTTGTGACTAAAATAGAATAATAATAAAATAGAATAAAATAGACAAAAATGAATCTATGGGGCCATTTTCATCTAAACCATCACAGATACTTCGCATCGGACAGCTCTCTGCCCTACTATCACCGGGTAAGCAAACCAATGCCCTACAGCACACTAAACTAAGTAAACTAAGCTACTGAGCTAAGGTTAGGCATATTAAATACATGTTTGGTGTTTAATATTTTCAGTTCAAAATGGGCTTATTAAAATATATATCACCATAAGTCAAGAAGTATCTGTGTATCTGATTGTCTTTCCCCAAAATGTTGTAAGCCCTTATTTCTACAATTGCCTGAGACAATATCTAACTTTGAAACCCAGGACTGCTTTCCAACTTGTGTTAATCTAGTAGCGGAAAAACTCTCATTAATTTGCCACTGCTTGGTTTTTGGAAGTGGTTTAACAGGTTATGTATGAGTCAGCTCCTCTAATCGCTCTCCATAGCAAAATCAGAGTGCCACCGTGGCGCCATCCTCGACACAGGATGGAGGTGCTTGCTTCCCACATTCTGTGTATTCCCCATCAGTCTGGTTGCCCCGGGCTTACTAAGTGATTTGAGGCAGCCCTTTCTGGAAGCTCTGGAGGAAAGTGGATCCCCTAGTAGCCTGTCCTATTCTTAGGACAGTTCTTTAGTGAACCCTTTCTCCTACCTTGCCCATCAGGAGAATCCCTTCAGAGCCTGTCTGCAGGGTTGGACCTCTCTGTACATTCACTTCCGGTTTGAGTCGTGGTTCTTTCCTCTACTTTGCTCTTCAGCAACGCTGTCTCCTTGATAGGACTTTTTTTGGAAATTATTGAAATATATGTTTTTAATAAGCCCATGAACTTACTTTTTAAAAAATAATCTGTCTTTTTAAAGGTTGGAACTAGTAATGAAAGCATAGCATATCTTGGTTTGCAGTTCCCTAAAGGGACATTGATACAGTAGTTTGCAGATAATTTATACATACAGAGAGTTGTATTCAGAAATCAATCAGGCATACAGCTGGGTAGCAACTCACTGTTAAATTGCTAGTCTGTACTCTTGAGATGTTTTAATGATAAAAATACTGTCTGGTGTCTAGTCATGTAATTTGTAGGCTTTATTTTTTTTTAAAAAAATAAGTGTTGATATTCCATAGCACCAATTTAATATCTTTCTGCTGTTGTCCCCCACCCCCCACTACGCACATCAAATCATTGTTTTTCTGTCTGTACTGTTCACTTACCTCATCTTGGAGATAAATTTTTAATTGGGTAATTTCTAATAATTTTTCTAAGTGTGATATTTAATTATATTAGCACCTATCATAAAAGAAGTTTAATTGTCTGGATTTTATTTTTCTTTTATTTTGAATAGAGAAAGATAGTAGGCGTTTTTATTTTTGCATTGTCCTCTGAAAGGATTTTTTTTTTTATTATTAAGTAAGTCATAAGGTAGCCATATTGGACTTATTTTTCTATCCAGCTCACTCTAAGGGGAGACCATCTGCTAGCAGGAAAGCCTCGGAATCTAATCACTGGACTGCTACATTTTACTGAAAGCTTAGTCTCATCTTGCTTGCCACCTGTGGACATGGGAACTCTAGATCGCTGCCATCATGAGCTCGCCATCCCTGGACGGGATCTAGTTTCTCAGCCTCAAAAATTTGGAGCTAATCATATGACAATATTACAAAAAAGACTGATTCCACAGGAAGCGAATGTCTGAAGTTCTATCTTATTTAGAAATATTTAATGCTGGTGTTCTGATCTTCTTTCTTCCATTTGGTCCCTATAATTTTCCTCAAAAGAAAGGATGTCACTAAAGAAATAGGTATAATGTAACTCACTCTTGCCTTAGTTTATAAGTTAACAAAGTTTGCAGGAGAACAAACTGGACTCTTAGCAAATTTTTTTTATATTATTTACAGGGATGCAATTCCATGTGCAGCCTTTTCTCTGGCAATAGCATCTTCGATCACGGTTCTTATACTTCATACCAAGAGCCTAACATGCCTACAACTATGTACTGCAGTTTCTGAGAGAATGGAAAAGTCTCTGGACGAAAATGACTGCTGGGCCAGAAATGTTTAGAATTTCATTTTTAGAAAGAAAACCTATCTCTGTGTTTGTCTTTATTTTGATTTAAATCAACAGTAATTTGTTAAGGCTTTAGAATGCAACTTAATCCTACCCAGTGTCCGAGAAAGGGTGAACATACAATGAGATGCTTAACGAGGCACCATAATCAAACGCTACACACTGCTAGGCAGACCCATGGCTTGGCTAAAGGTCTGCCTGAGGATAACTGCTCCATCTACTAAGAAGGCCAGGGTCTGAAACGATCTGGACTCTCTCAGCTCAAGCTAAGAAGCACTCTCTTGAAGGGGCAGCCTAGGGTAAGAACACAGGGTCTGGAATAAGACAGCATAGCCCTGTGGGCAACATTGATACCGACTGTGGCCCTGGATGAGTCACACTGAACATTGGTTTTTCCTTATCTGTAATGATAAAAACATCGTGGTATTGGTGTTAGAATAAAGTGAGGTAAGAGAAGCAGAGTGTTGACCATACTGCCTGGTACACTGTAGATGCTCAATAAACAGTGGCAGTTATTAAAATTACTATTACATTTAGTATATCTACTATAAACAAATGAATATATTTGTTTTATTATGTTTATGACACTTATTTATTTTTACGCTATTATATTATTTTTAGATGAGGTTTCATGTAGCTCAAGCTAGCATTGAACTTGCTATGCAGCTAAGGCTGGCCTGAATTCTTGATCCTCCTGCCTCCACCTTCAGAGTGCTCAGTTTATAGCCATGTGCTGCAATGCCCAGTGCTGCTATTGTTTAAGCAGTAAAAATGCAAACATTTTCTCTCCATGCAACAACTGTCCATCATGTGTCTAGAACATGCCAAACTGTCCAAGTTCTAGAAATAAAAAATAATTAAAGCCTTATTCAGTAACTGAGATTAGAACTTTGATCTGTTGACTAATGATGGCAGGTTCTATTCCCTGGCTTTCATTTTTTGTTGTTGTTGGGAGCAGGTTTCCTGGCTTGTTTTCAGTTTTGTGTATTGCTGTTCTTTATATTTAAAAGTAAAAAGCATCTTCAATGTGCCTTGGTAGTAGCCAATATCCTTATTTCCCACTGGAGCTGCCTGCCTTAGGTTCTATCCCAAGGACCTGGGTACTGGCAGGAAGTGGAGGGGCAGGGAAAATGGCTTTGAGACCCACTCAGCATGAATCCCTCTGTGTACCTTACCTGCTGGGACGTATGCCCAGTCAGTATACATCACGCCCTACGTGAGGCCCTTCATGAACTGCTGTCACAAGCATCTTCTCATGAGATGTAAGTGACTATTCACTGGGTTTATGCCAATTTCATGGATGCTGAAAGGACCACACAAGAGAAATGGCAAATTAAGGGGAACAACACCTGTCTTCCAGGCTTGTAGTAAGGAAAACAGGTTATACATTATTATGCCCAAGATGAAACAGCACAGAGATTCAGGTAGAGGATCTGGAGCCTGTTCCTTTGGACTCGGATTCTAGGTTTTCTCTTTGCTGATTGGATAGTCTTAGATGAGTTGTTCCACCTCTCTAGACTGAGTTCATCATCTATAAATTTTAAAAAATTATTGGTTCTTTGTGAATTTCATATCATGCATCCCAGTCCCACTCATTTTCTCCTCCCCTCATACCTACCCTTCACCCTTGCAACCTCCCCCACAACAGAGGAAAAATCCCATTGTGGAAGCTGCAGTGTGTCACAGTGTATGCCACATTATACCCTTTTGTCCACAGGTCTTTGCTTGCAAATGTTCATTGCAATGACTCATTGGTCTGGTATGACCTCTCTGGTTTCTGCTACTGTACAGATACTGGAACCTTACTGGGACGCCTCTCAGATATCCTGTTGTTGCCCTGTGTCATGGAGATCCCGTAGTTTTGGATCTGTAGGACCAGACCCTTCAGACACTCCAGTTCATTGATGGGGTAGATGTTGGGATTAGCCAATTCAAAGTCCCCCGAGTCTGGGCCTGAGAGGTATCTGAGTTGGTCAGCTCTCTGGCTCTCCCACACTCATGCCCTCAGGACTGGTCCACCAGAAACACCCACAACCAGGGCCAGCTCTACTCTGATGCCCAGGAAAGGTGCAGGGCCCACGCTCCCATGTGTTGAAGTCAGCAAGGGACATAGTCAGTTCTCCTGCTATCAGGACCCTGGGTCCAGCTCTCCTGCCTGCCAGAGATGGTGAGGGATGAAGGAGGAAAGGAGGTATCTCTCCCTCATCCTCATCTGTGCCACTGCCCAGCCGACAAGAGGCAGGGCAGCTTTCCTACACTCATTCCCTTAGGGATGGCTCACCCACAACTTCCACATCCAGATCCATCTCTACTGTGGCGCAAAGCCTGCTCTTCAAAACTCTGTAGCAGGTGAGGGGCCGGGCCAGCTCTCCTGCTCTTATGACGCCTCCCTATCCTCATCCAAGTCTCCCACTGTTCATAAAGGCAAAAGGGAGGGGAGGAATAGCCCTCCCTCATCACCACATAGCAAACAAGAGGTGGGGCTGACTCTCCCACACTCACTCCTATGGGACCAGCTCACTGTGCTGCCCAGGCAAGATTCAGGGCTCACCCCATGCTTGTATCCTCAGGGCTGGCCCACTGACAACTCCCACAATGTGCTAGCACTCTCCCAAGTAGGAGACAGGGACAAATCATTTCTCTTATTCTCATACCCCAAGGGCCAGCAATTCCATGATGCCCAGATAAGGGGTGGAGCCAGTTCTGCACAGCCCTCAGACATCAACATGTACTCCAGCAGCAGCCCAGGCCAAGGATGTCTGCCTGGCCTTTGGTGGTAACAGACACCTGCTGCTTCAAGGCTACAGACCCAGATGTGGTCCCAGGTGGCATCACCAGCTACTTACATCAAGCTGTTCCTCACTACCTTGACTCTCCAGTTCTGCCTGTCTTCATTGCACCCACATCCTCTTTTCTCTCTCCCATTTCTCCACCACTTACTTGTTCCTCTTAGAGGCACCTGGGGTATCTGAGTGTCTGGGTTCATCTCAGGAGTGCTGGGTCCCACTCCTGCATTAAGCACCAAGCAGGGGTCATCTTGGGTGTGGTCTGTCCCCCCAGGCCTGGGTAGTGCCCACTGGTGGTTGTCTCAGGCTAGCTCCCCATCCAGGCCCTATGGTGCTGGTCTGGTGGTCATCTTTGGCTTACTTCTCTACCAGCCCTTCTAACTGGCCTTCTGCGAGAGTCGGTTGCCTCAGGTTCACTCACCCACACCCAGGGCCCTCACGCAGATGAGATTCTTTTAGTTTCTAGCTCACTCCTGATCCTGGGAGCTGTCTGGGCCTGAGCAGCACTGGACCCCTGGTGTTGGACTGGTGGTTGTCTCAGGCTCGGCTCGATTCTTTACAGGGAGTGTTAGGCTACTAATCATTCAGCCACTCACAGGTCAGAACATTGAGTATAGTCATAGCCTCTGTCCTCTCTGCCACCTACTGATGTACATGTGACACAGCAGTCACACCCACAATACCTTAGGAGCATTGACTTTGATTCTTAAAAGACAAATGTTACAATGTATTGCTCAGATAGGCAGACCAGCTGATGGCCATATTTTAAAAACTTAAATGCTAGTATGTTTTAATGTTTGGTAGAGAACTTCGGTAATTGACTTAAATCAATAAAATACAGGAATAGGGCCAGTATTTAAAACATGGGCACTATGGTGCTTTCTCATAGATTATTTTTGTTAACTCGGATGGATGCTGAGGACATGATTCTGTCTCTATCCAGCATGTTGTATAGTTCTGTTTTCTTCAATATCCCTGGTGGCTTTGGGGTCTGAGCATGCATACCCTTTCTGGGGAAAAAAAAATGCTCTCTGAAGCAGGGTAGCCTGTGGGCCAGGGAATTGTCTAGGCTTTCTGCTAATCTCTGAAGATGAGAGGTAATCCCTTCACAAATATAGGGACGGGGGCTTCTCTGTGGATGGCAAATAATAAACAATGAGGGTTTTATTTTAAAAAATCCTGCTTCTTTCCGGCCTCCTGTCTGCAGTCCTCAGCAATAACTTAGCCCTTGTCTTCCTCTCTGGAGGATTTAAATGGAATGACCTTAATTCTTGCTTTGTTTGCACTCTCTTCTGCGAAGCTGCAGTGAAGACCAAGACAAACAGTAGATTAGCAGTGGTACCTTTTATATGGCTGGTTCGTTTCAAAAACATGCTGAAAGGAAACAGAACCCAAAGGGGGAGAACGATGTGGGGGGGGAGAATGATGTGGGGGGGAGGGGGAGAAGAATGTGGGGGGGGAGGGGGGAGAACGGTGTGGAGGGGGAGGAGAGCAGAAGCTGGGGAGTTTGCAACCGCCCTTTCCTTCCCGTGCTCACAGATATCAAGTTTCTGGGACAGTGTTTCCTTTGTGTGAAGGCTTTGCCAGGCTAGAATTTATGGTATTAAGCAGGTGACTGGTAAGTGTTTCTAAACCAATATTATTTCACTGCCTAATTTGGGGCTAAGAGGAGAGTTATACTGGGGATGTATTCAGAAAACATTTGATTGTGGCTCATCTGCCACTCCGTATAGCAGTCTATCAAGTGGCTGACAGTCTCCAAATCAGAATTCCAAGGGTGCTGTCATGTGCAGTCATTAAGAGGGGCACAGCTTCTTAGAATCTCCTTCAGCTCCTCTGGATTTAAAGGAATTTACAGGGAAACTTCCAAGACACCTTAGCTATATCCAAATGAAAGCCAAAGCATTATAGTTTGGCAGGGCTGAACGTGTGTCTCTGGAAGGAGAAAAAAATTGTGTGAAGCTACAGGGAAAAGCGTCTGGGCATTAGCTTCTATTTCCTTTAAGGGATGGGAGAGTGCTCTGAGATTGTTCCATTCAATTTAAAGTTAAATACAAATGTGAAAGGCTGGGGGATGTTAATAAGATGATCCACCTGCTTGTAATAATAGGATAATTCACATCCTCATTGTCAGAGCAGTGAGGCTCCCAACCAGGTCAGTCATTAAACTCAGTGTGCCTCATTCTTTGGTGTCGTTTCACTTAGATTCCCAGCACCACTTGCCTGCCCTTCTTTTCCACTGTGCACCTATCTTGCAAATTTAGTTCCATTAGGTGGATGCTTGCAGCATTACGAAGCCCAATTCCATCATGCTCAGAGTGCCGAGCCATTTAAATACAGGGCAGCCCTTGGCCGTGTTTAGTCCAAACATTTACACACACCCAAGCTCATTCGTAATCTTTTTAAATAGAACGCAGGGCTTCTTTTTAAATTACCTCTTCATTCATGCTCCATAAAAGCATCAAGAGACACCATCCATGGGATTTTAAATCTGGTTCTCAGGCGTTATTTCCAATTCCTGGCATTGTCATTAAATCCTAGCTCCAGCATAATACTCTGTGCAACAGTCTCAGGTCAAGGCCAAAAAGGTAAGACAGAAACAGCCATTTTTATCTCTCCAAGAGCTGTACATTACTTGGAAATGCACTGTGGCTCTTGCTTTCTCGATACGAGGTGCTTTTAGATAAGGGTCCCCAGCAAGGTAACATCCGTAAGAAGTGGGGGTCCTTAAAATAAACCCATTGTTTAACAAAATCTGAGGCACAAGTTATTTCTTCTTTCATTCCAATCAGATGTGCATCTATTTGAGGAGGTATCTGCTAATATAATATAACACAATATAATAAATATAATGTAATATAATGAGCTTTGCTGTGACTAGAGTGTTGTAGCTCATACTAGAGCATCTTAACAGTCCAGGATAGCCTAGGGTTTTCTTGGACCCTTAACATACCTGCTCTACAAATTCTTTATCCTTTCTATAAGCACACTGTTCTATTAGGTCTCTAGTCTTTGGGTCATAGGACAAGGTTCCTTGAAGAAACCAATGCCTGAATCCACTTGCTACCCATCCTGAGCAGAGACTGACACCTTGAAATCTCCCTTGTCAGTTTTAAAGGATGTGGATCAAACTGCTTTTTAACATTTTACTTAATAAAGTAGATAACCACTCTCCCTTCGGCTTAAACCTACCTTGTCTTACCGTGTACTGGAGAGAGAGAGAGAGAGAGAGAGAGAGAGTAAAAGAAAAGGACAATGCAGCGGGGCCCGCAGGAGAGAGTGTGTAGACTTCTCAAATGATCACAACCATGTGATTGTCCTGGGTACACGTCTTTGATAGGCTGCCATTTGTCCCCACTCACCTAGAGAGCTTGTGGATAGCCTGAGAGGTTTGTGTGTGTGTGTGTGCGTTTTAACAAATTTTCAAAAGTTGCCATGGGGAGAGAATAGCGAGAAAGCTCTTCAAAAAAGAAAATTATGTTCACAGCATCATCACAAGGAAAACACCGTGCAATAGATATCTCTGAAGGTCAACTGCAATCTGAACTAATTGGGAGGAAAGGGGAGAGCTCTCTGTTTGCTCACCTCCTGTAATGGGCCTTGGAGAAGCGATCGGTAGCCAAACACTTCCTGCAATGAGTGGTTTGGACACTCTAAGCAAAAAGGAAGACTTCTCCAAACTGCTTCTTGTTCATGTCACTGAGAGAGGTCACCATCTGCCTTCATCCACTAGCCACTTCTGATCACTGGGTGGATTCTGTTACAGAAGTTATCTCCTGTCACAAGGACAGCAATCTCTCCCGACCCCTAGCGTAAGAGGGGACTTGGAGGCAACAAGATGATCTCAAATCCTCGAGATCACAGCCAAAGAACATTATTTATAGGCTGTGACTGAAAATCAACGCCAATCTGGATGAAGGTACTACATTAAGCCAATAGCAGACAACAAGCCTGTGACTGTTTTGTATGATGATGAAATTGGCCGAAGCCCCACTGCTGTGAGGAGGAAGGGAGCACGATCCGGGAGAACTGGCACTGCTCTTTGAAGAGTGTCTGTTGTGATTGCTAGCTGCTTTCCACAGATCCTTGCTGAATATTATGCCATTAAACAGTGTGAAAGAAAATCAAAATATATGTTTACTGGGTACTAAATAGTAAGTGCCTTTCAAATGCTTTTTAATGGACAGACTTTAAAGTCATTGTAGAGCACCCTCACAATCCAAGAGCGGAGTGCTACTCTCTGTAAACCACCTCGAGGGGCTGAAGGAGTGCTGGCTGTGAATTGTAACTGCCCTGCAGCTCTGGTCCCTTAAAGGCGTCGGTCTTTAGAGAGTGGAAATGCTTTCAGCCATACGTATTGGTCTATAGTTTTAATGGAAAAACTGGTGATCTCTCAGTCATATTTTCTCAGAAACTGAGTGACTGTCAATGTGCAGTTTAACATAATAGATAGATACACCTCCTCAGGGACCCAGGAGGAAGGGAGTTTGTGTTTGCAGAGGGGGTCTATTTTTAGAGCCATATATCAGGGTCTAACTGTGACAAAAGACTTGTGGTGTGAAATACAGAAATGGTCAGATCCATTTGTACATGTGTAGTTTCAGAGCTTCTCTGAACATGGGGCATTAAAGGCCCTGTGACTCTGGCCAGCTGTAACTCATAGAAAGATCAGGACTAAAGCGAAATCACCATAGACTTCAATATCTCAGAGGGTGATCTCAAATCAGTAGCAGAAAAAAAAAAAAAAAAAGGTGATGTCATAGTTGAAATTAAGGGATGAATGAGTGACTGTCTGGAAAAGCCTAATATTGACTCTATATCTCATTTCTTCTTTGGAGAAAACTCAAGAGTTAAGAGTAAAACTTTAAAGATGCCATCAAACAGTAGAAAAACGCACGGGAATATCTTTTATATTTTTTTTGTGCAAAAAGGAGATACAAAAGATACAAATATAAAAGAAAACACTGCTATAACTATCAAAATCAGATCTTTGGCCTAGAAGGAACTCAAGATATTCAAGAGACAGATGACAAATTGGGAAAAATATTTGGAGCTTATAACACAATCAAAATGTGCAATTTCCAAAATATAAAAATTTACACTCCTCAAGAGATAACAATAAAATATCTATAAAAAAGGATTAACTTTAAAAGTTGACTCTGCAGGTCAGAAAGTGACCTTTGACATCACTAGCAATGAGCTTGAATAATGAGGCAACACTAATGATGCAGCACTGTTTCTTGCTATCAGATCAGCAACATTTCAAGAGTTTAATTTATCTGTTGTGGGTAAGGATGGAAAAGAGGAGCTTTCTATCGCGCCAAGGGCATGTGGATTGGAATAAACCTTCACAGAAGGGAATTTAACGATTTTCATCAAAATTACAAATGCAAATACACTCTTTAACCTAGAAATTTCAGTTCTGAGATTTTATCTTTAACATATTTTTGCATACATAAGACACAGAAATTACACACATGTTTATTTGTAAAAGGAAGATCCGGAGGACAGCCCAAATGGCCATCAGTAGGGATTAACTAAAGAAACATGTGCACCCACATGGTAGAGTGCTGTGCTGTTGTCAAAAGGAGAAATGAAAACAGAAAGATGAGTGTGCTCTGGTGTAAAATTACAATTAACTGTAATGTTATTGAGAAGAAGCACCCAGCCACGTGAATAGTATGATGTCAAGTGCGTGATAAAGGTAAACTAAGTGTCTCTGTTAGCGTTTTCAAGTCTCACACAAGAAAACTGGGGAAACCTAGGTAAACAAACAAACAAATAAAACCCAAAGGAATTGAAATGCAGGAGAAGAGAAAGCTGCAGGAACAGGATTTAAACAAGGAAAGAAATATTTTCACAGGAAACCTTTTTAATCCTTTCTATTTTCAAATAAAATTTTTACTAGATGTTCCCTGCTTAAAACTTTGCAGCACTTAGCTAATTAAATGAAATAACTAAATAAAAATATATCGTTCTAAATTTTAGAAAAAATGTTTACAGTGAAAAATTATACTATTACTAATGCAAATAATTACTGATTAGGAAGGGCGTGTGTCTAATGAAGCTGTGATGGCAGTGATCTAGTCAGTGTTTACAGGAGCCATTATTAATTATCCTAAGCCATGCGTTCATCATCTATGGGTGTTACATACTTCCATTTCCTAATTCTAAAAATCAGGAAAGGTGGTAAATAGAGACAGGACTGTACTTGTACTACTTATCTTCAAAGAGACTTCTGTCACTTGAATAAAAAATTCTTTGTAGTTAGCTCTCAAATTAAAGAGAGAATCATCTCTACATCCCCAAGGTAGAATTCGACCGTAACACTGTGTAATCAGGACAATTTGCCCAACACCTAATTCGAATTCTGGTTCCGTCTTGACGTCTAAACGTGGTATCTTCAGGTTAAACAAAACATAAGGTTAAGGTAGTACAGCCTCCCGAGTCCGAGAGTCTACGTGACAATTGTATAGTTAAAAACTATATTTACTCTACATTGCAAAATGGTGGGTATTGTGCGTGATGTTTAAGTTGCAGCAATTGTTCTAGGGATAAATGCAATACCCAGCAGCATTTTTCATAGACTACCGAGTTCATCATTAGTGCCATTTTGTCTCTTTATAATAATGTGCACTTCCCTTTAGAAAAAGCTTGGTTATTTCTTTGGTTGGGCCTATTTGCTCCTTTTTTTATGTGAGATTTTTCAATACTATGAAATGATGCAGAGCAAAAAAGGTCCATCCACTTCACTTGTGTTGCCTCCTGCGTTACCTAAACCACAACAGAACAATGACAGACAACAGAGCCTTTCTCCTCTCTAACAATTCAGTCACCATGACAACCAGCAGAAGAACGTTGGGCCAGAAAAAAAGCATTGAGCTTGAGGGACTAGACTAATCAAAAAATGGAATAACATGGCAACAATTACACTGATGAGTGAGCGAGGAGCCGCAGATGCATTCAGACACCTATGGCACCGCGGGCTCCATGCATTCAGCAGTTCGTGTTTAGTGTCTTGTGTTTTTGAGAGCAGGTAAATAGATAAGATCGAATTGTGTAACAGAATGTCAGTGCTCTAGTTAAATAGAAAATTCCTTTCCTTTGGCAGTGCTACTTCAAGCGCATTGAAGAGGGTTTAGGGGAGATGAGATTTTGAAGTGAAATGTGTAATAGATACGATATGAGAGCCACAAGGCAACGCTATTTAGTTTTAAAAAAGTAAACTTGGGTTTATGCCCCTCCCCCTTTCTCAAATATATAGGCACAAATAAAAGGAAGATGCTGTGGGTTAGTTGCTGACCTGATCTTAAAAATCCAGCTTCGCGTCAGAAATATACGGGATTCACATCCTTTAGCCTGTTCCTGGAGTCTATTGATTTCTGTAGACAAACGCGGGCATTACCATCTTACCTGGGGTAACCCTGATGTCTGGAGCATGTTAAGCAGCCGGCATCACGATTGATTGATTGGTGCCGAGCTAACACGAGTGAGCTATCACCACCTCCCACCTCCACAGCTGCCTCAGTGTACCCCTTCAAAATTCTTTCCTTACTTTTGAGGGATTTGGAGTAACAGGCATGTTTGCTTCTTTTAAGGGGCGTTTGTGTAGGCCACGTCTTGACTGCAGATGAGGGTAGTTGAGCCGTAAGCAAGTTTCGTACACACTGCCTTCTGCCTCAAGTTGTCCTATTTCCTTCTCACTTGCTGTTCATTTTATCCATTTAGTGTGTGGGAACGTATGCGCATCTGTAAGGAAGCAGAAATGCGCATATCACAGCACGCAAGTGTCTTTCTCCTTCCCCCGTGGGGTTCCAGGCATTACACTCAGGTCCTTGGGCAGCAGGCCCTTAACCACCCAACCATTCCACTAGCCCCTTCTCTCGCTTCTTTATTTGTTTTGCTTTATTAATTTGGTGGACATTTTAGTAAATTATATCACCTGGGTTTTAGCCACAGGCCTTTCAAAGGCAAATTCTTCTTTCTGTCCCTTCAACAGAAATATTTAGTTAAAATTGCTTTATTAATTTGTGATAACCTCCTCTGGAGAAAACAGGAAGAGGGCATGAAGGTATGAATTACAGTGGAGGTGTCTCCTCACCTCCACTGAGGAGGAAGGAAGCCTAACCTTGTCTGTTGCCCAGTTAGGATTTTCTGTGTTCAGATGAAGCCATATGCCTCCAATCTGCAGGTCCTACCCATGACCCTGGCTATTAACACTTATTGCTCTGTCACAGTTTATTTTCTTATTCTTGTTGTTGTTACTTCCTGTAATTCTGTTTATAAAATGGGATACTCTTTTACTTTGAGTTGTCAGTTTAAAAAATGTGGAGATGGGGCTGGAGAGATGGCTCAGTGGTTAAGAGCACTTACTGCTCCCCCCGAGGTCCTGAGTTCAATCTCCAGCAACCACATGGTGGCTCACAGCCATTTGTAATGGGATCTGATGCCCTTTTCTGGTGTGTCTGAAGACAGCTACAGTGTACTCAAATACATAAAATAAAAAAAAAATAGTTTTTTAAATGTGGGGTCGGTTGCTTGGAAGAAGAGGCAACAAAATGAGGTGCCTTAGACCCCATTTCCAATGTTTGTTGATGATGAGATTTCCATATCAATGAGTGAAAGGTTTTCTTTGTTTTGATCTTGATCTAAGACCAAAAGCTTTGGGCTAGAAATCTTTCAATATGACAATGACTCTAAACCAGAGGTTCTCAACCTGTGGGTTGTGACACTTATGGGGGTCCCATATAAGATATTTGTACTATCATTCATAACAGGAGCAAAATTATAGTTATGAAGTAGCAACAGAATAATTTTATGGTTGGGGATCATCACAACATGAAGAACTGTCCTCAAGAATTGCAGCATTAGGGAGGTTGGTTTTTGTTGTTTTTGTTGTTTTGTTTCATTTTTTTGTTTTTGTTTCTGGATTGATTTTCCTTAGGTGGCAAACAGCATGGTAAGAATGGTGATAACCGCCTTTCAAATGTGTTCAAATTATCCACGGAAGGGCAAAGTTCGAGTCCTCCAGGGCACACAGAGGAGATCTATGTTCCCAAAGGAGCTACAGTAACTCCTTTGGAGATCACCATTTAAAGGGGGGTTTGAAACTGCCTGAAATATTTGGTTTTCCTAAAGAACTTCTTGCTTGTGTGGCAGAGAACTGGTAACTAGGTTCCAGAAAAAGGCTTCTCAGGTACTGTGTGTCTCCCTCCCTGAAGAACCCAGGGGAGTTGCTGCCAGGATATGTATTTATTCAAAATACAAATGAAAATCAAGAGGTCTTCTATGAGATCTTTGTGCAAAGGTGAGAAAACAGGTAAATCAGCTTTGGAGAAGATAAACAGTGATACCTTGAGTAGATCTACACTTTACAAGAGCCAAGCCCTTAATTTTAGCTAACATAAGCGTGGCCATTCTTTCCATGCTGCCTTGGGTATTTTACTTTACAGAGAAGAAAATCTGCTTATCAGTTTTAACACCCTTCTCTGGGTAGCCAGATAAAAGGCCACAGAAACTGGAAGAAATTTATCTTTTAAATATTTCTATTATGCTTGGTGACAGTGCTGTCACTACTAAAGACTTTTCTAGTATGTATTTTTTTTCCTATGGATGAAGCGGGAATCAAAAAGGACTTTTCACTCTGCCTCAGGAGAACAGTCCAGGCATGCAAACACTGAGCCTGGCATCGCCTTGAGCTCTGAAGATGCTTTAGGGAACCAATGGCTCCGTGCACACGCATCAAGGCAAGAGTCATTATATTCCAGGAAATTCACTGCAGGATGACAATTTGTATGAGGCTCCCAAACTGAGTTTGTTCCTCTCAAGTTCTTCCTCTTTTATTTCCCTGGAGTGGCCCCACATGTTGTAGAATATGTCTGAAAGGAAGGGACTCACTGAGAGCTCAGACATGGGAAGAAAATCAGTGAGTTAAACTTCCGCCATCCACACCTTCATTGTAGGATGGTAAGGTTGTCCAGTGACAGGTGTCTTGGGTTCCCATCATTGCCCGTGTTCTCCTCCTGCCTGGACTCCTGCAATAATTCCTTCATTTCTTCTACACATTGTAGGTGGGCTTGAGCTATAGGCTGGCAGTCACCTAAAAATGTTAAGGACTAGTAAAGAACAGCTCTGGCTCCCACACAGAATATGGAAACGCAGACAGTGAATGTGTTAAATGGGGGAGGGGTAAGCCATTTGAAACTCAGGTTACCTCTGCCACACTGCCACATCTCCTGACACAACCCATGTCTTATTTGTGCACTTGCTGTGGTCTAGAGGCATACGGTTTTAGTTTGCCACATTTTAGCTGGGTAGTTATAGAAGTATTTATTTAACCTCTGCAGCCTCAGTGCTTTACCTGTATAATGAGAGTTCTAATAGCAAGCCCCTAATAATGCTGTGAGGCCTTCATGAGGCTGCATGTGGGAAGCCTTTAATACAGTGCCTGGTATACAGCAGGCACTCAGTAAATATAAAATGTTATTGTCTTCACTGTGGCTTCTATCCTGAAGGGCCTGAGGGACTATTTGCCCTCATCCAACATTAGTATCTGTTTACTTCTTTCCTTGGCTTGTTTGACTGCTTGGACTGTGAGAGGCTGTTTTGTTTTTTTGTTTTCTGTTGGTTTGTTGGTTTGGTTTGGTTTGGTCTGACATAAGGTTGTACACATCTCCAGGAACAGGATGAGTTATCGACCTCAGAAGGGCAGGCATGTTGTCTGACACTTGCCAATGATAGAAAGGTGAGCTTTAAATGCAAGAGGCCCAATTCTGTAATTTTACCAAGCAGATGTGACAAAGTTATGTTTCCCATCCTCTCCTCAAGCCTGAGGTTTTACTTCCACCTGCATGGCAGAGAACAGAGAAGTCGGATGAGTTGAGAAAAGAAGATTCATAGAAAGGACTCTGAAGATGTAAGTGGTAGCATCTCTAGCCCCTGAGAAGTCACCACCTCTTTAGGAATGTCCCAGCACAGGGTTTCCATCCATCTTAGACCATTTATTTTCCCAGATGAAAGACACACAACCTTTATATTTCTAAATATGCCTTAGGCAGCACAATAACTGGGCAGCTGCCTGCCCTCCATGCTGCTTGAATCTACCTTCCCACTCCAAGCTGTCACTCACTATTTACACCGTTCCATCTGGGCTCCTCTCAACTCCAACCAGGCAGCCCTCTGAGCCATGTTCTCTTGGCCCCTAGCCCATGGTGGCTCTCCTTCTCCCTCCTCCTCCTCCTCCTCTTCCTCCTCCTCCTCCTCCTCCTCCTCTTCTTCTTCCTCCTCCTCTTCTTTCTCTTTCTTCCTCTTCCTCCTCCGCTTCCTCTTCCAAGCCTGTGAAACCTCAACCCTACCTATCTCTCTTCTGCCCAACTATTGGCTGTCAGCATCTTTATTTACCATTAGAATTAACTTGGGGACAGGATCCCAGGGGCTATATTCAGATTCCAGGTCTTAAGGGGGGCTTACTTAGCATTACAATAGTCAGTAAAAGACAAAACCTCAACAGTTCCCTCTCAAATACCACAGCTTATTTTGAAAAATAATAAAAAGCATGATACACCATGGTATTATCTTTTGGCTTCACAGAGAAAGATGAGCATTACCTTCTGGTACAAGTTTAAGAGGAGGCAGGTTGCCACTTGGTTTCTTTGGTATTGCAGACATCCTATCCTCCTCCAGGCCACCAG
Organism: Rhynchomys soricoides; assembly: GCA_019843965.1. NCBI lineage: Eukaryota > Metazoa > Chordata > Mammalia > Rodentia > Muridae > Rhynchomys > Rhynchomys soricoides. The sequence continues at coordinate 16,894,081 of JADRCH010000040.1, read as the reverse complement.
AAGCCTTTCTCTGGCCATATATAATTCTCTCAATATGGCATTCCAGACCACTGGGAAGACTGGGTCATACAACCTGATGAATTTATAAGCTGAGTTAGTGTTCACTACACCTTCTATCTTATTTTAAACATTAATGACAGCACAGACCAGAGTTCCCTAAACATATGGGTTATTATTTAGTAGCAGATTAGGTTATTTGAAGATACAAGTTTAGAGTCGAGGTCTTCATTATTTTAGACAACTGCTTAATATGTTCTGGAAAATCCAAGGTTTCCCCCTCCATCTTTTATATAAAAATAATTGAGCTTACTTACCTTATGGGCTACTATGAGGATCTGAATGGCTGAATGCTGGCAAGGAGCTACACTCATCCAGAACTTCAGAATGCCTTCTAATTTTGAATACAGATTTTGTAGATTTAATTAGAGGACAGATGTCCAGAAGAGCTCAACCTGGATTTCCCACATAGGACATGAGCCCAACGACAGGTGCCTCTGTGAGAGACAGACAAGAAGATGTGTGTGTGTGTGTGTGTGTGTGTGTGTGTGTGTGTGTGTGTGGTGAGAGAGAGTATCTAGACAAAGAAGAGGAATCTCCTAACTCTGGAGTAAGCAGAGTGCTGTTCACACTGTATGCTGGACCGTCAGCCTTCAGAACTGAGGGAGCATACATCATACATCTAGTGATTTAACCTGTGTGGTTTTTGGTGACTTATCACAGCAGCTAAAAAAACAAAAAACAAAACACAAAACACAAACAAACAAACAAACAAAAAACCAACAAACAAAAGTCCCACAAGCAATGTTCCTTGGGGGTTGTGGTTCATAATAGCAAAGTGGTTTGTTTGTTTGTTTGTTTTCAGGGTCTAGGTGGGTTCTCTTACACTTGTTCTCTAAGAGGTCTGACTTTAGTTAGATTGTCTGGTTACATTTATTATCTTCTCAAACCCAATGAGGCATCAAGAGATTTTAAGACTCAGTCTTAAAAGATCCAAGTCTCTAACGGCTGGTGAGTTTGGGTTAGTGTCCAATAACAAATGCAGTGAGTTCATTATGCATGTTTTGAAAAGTCAACAGTCTTCACCAAGACCCTTTTCTCTGGGGGTTCACTTTCGTGAAGGACCTGAAATAAGGAATTCCAAAGGCATGAGCAATGACTAACTTCTGATTGTGATGTAGAGCCAAATGGCTCATTTCGTTATCAGTGCTCCAAATCTGTAAGAGATCAAACATTTGATCAAGCATATTTCTGCAGAAGAAACTTCTGAAATGATGTTTGAACTATTTTAGTCACATAGCTGTATATTTCCCTTCTATCTAAAGAGATGGTACCCTGCACTCGCTTTATTTATTTACATGCTTGAAGGATAAGTTTCCACATTTATTCACTCCATTTCTTTCCTAGGAACTGTTTGGCCACTGCCTACTATGTGCTCTGAGCACTGAGTTGTGTGAGGAATCATGAGGAGAGAGTCCAGCTGCCTCTAGCCAATCAAGCCGGCTAGGTAATGTTCCTGATGAAGCTGCGCCACCCAAGACACGCTTCTTTGTGGCTGATACCCCCCCCCCCTGCAACTTTCCCCCTGTACTTCCTTTACCAGGCATCATGTGGGAGAATCCCACAAAATTCAGATAGTATTTGTCCTCTCCCTTTACTTCTCTTCCTAAGAGGGGGAGGAAAAGAGTCTATGCTCCTAACAAAATCTTCAAATATCCATCCTCTGTCCAAGCAGTTCTCTGAGCCCTGGAGTGCTACACAGAAGTATTTGACATCTTTTGGATGTCCTGTAGGGACCTCAGACAACAATCATAAACAGAACTCATTGCTTCTTGCCTAATATCTGGCCATCTTTTGGTGTTCTGCTTCCAAAAACAGCGAAGATGGAAATGAAGGAGTTACCATACTCCCCCCCCCCCCCCTTACCTTTACCCAATCACAAAGTTGTGTCAATTTTCCCCCCCCCCCCCCGTTAGCTTTACGCAATCACAAAGTTGTGTCAATG
>JADRCH010000040.1:16730918-16892069 GCA_019843965.1 Rhynchomys soricoides | reverse complement strand
CCCCCCCCGTTAGCTTTACGCAATCACAAAGTTGTGTCAATGTTACCTTGTTTTCCAATCTGTTTTTCTCCATCACTATTGTCAGCTACTTGGTCTATTGAGTATATGTAATCTGATCATGGCTATGAATTCACCTCACCATTATATGTCCTGTTAACTAGAAACAAGTTATGAGCCTTACTCTATCCAAAGAAGAGACTGAATAAGCACAAAGCCACAAGCTCAAGAGTCTACATTAGAATTCGGCCTACCGTAGATCTCAAATCCAGCTTACTTATACAGAGAAACATCACCCAAACTTAAGAATTAGTTTTAATTCCATTATTCAGGTCCACACAATACTTCTTGCCATTATTTATTATAGTTTTAAATTAGTTATATGACAATTTGATTAATATATCTTATCCTTATCATTAGGTCTGGGATATTGCAGTGGTTCAAAACTATTTCTTAAATAAACTGATAGAAAAGCCATACAATTAAATAGTATTCATCTACATTTTGTTGTCTTGATCCTTATCCACAAATCAGAGTAAAATCCCACCTTCAGGTTTTTATTTATTCACTTATACTGAAGGAATGCTGCCCAAAGAAACCAGTGGGGCAGGGGACCTAAGCTGTTTTCCCCCATCATAGAAACAGTAAAATCATGATTTCCGAAGTTCTGATGCAAACTGCAGTCCAAGTTGACCACAAACATTAGAGGATATCAGGGCTGACTGGTAACCTGAACCACCAAGGAAAAGTTAAGAAACTGGTTCCTTTTCATCATGTTTTTTGGGTAAGTTGTCTTGCATTCTGCAAATCTATGCTAAGTCACCAACAGAGGTCAATTGATCTGACTGCATCTCATGTGGGAGTTCTGTCCAAACTCTGTTTTTCTCCATCACTATTGCCAACTACTTGGTACAATGAGTATATATAGTCTGAAGTTGTGTTTCAGCAACTTCAGAAAAGAAACATTGCTTTGCTTGCTTTTGAAGTGACTCTACTGTTTTGAAAACAGGCTGTTCCACTTGGTAGCCCGGTGGGATGGAACTTTCCTGGTCCACTTTGAGGGGCTTGTTTGGAGTTTCTAGGAGTGGATCACAGTTATTCATGCATCCTTGACCAAAAATTTACTCTCTAGAGAAGGCCAAACTCTTCCACCAAGAGTCCAATTCTGGGAAGGACACAAATGGAGTGGTAAGAAGAAAGGGGACAGTTACCTGGACAGTCAGGCCAGCTGACTTAATCCTGGTGGTAGTGGAGTGGCAGATGTCATACCAGATTATCTAAGTTCCATCCCTAATCTCCACAGTCACTGTGATTATACTACCATCTCTATTACCAAATTCTTGTCTGCTTAATTTGTTCCAGGCCTTCACTGGTATATGGATGATGCCTCCTTGACTTATAAGTATCTAATGCTTACCCTATAATGGTGGTTCTCAAATCTTAGCTGACATTAGAATCATCTCAGGGGTGTTAAATCAGAGTATTGGTTCCCACCCCACCCTGAGTGTCTGATATGGAGCTGGAGATCCTAGGAGCCATGCTGCTGAGCTGGGGACAGTTAAGTTAGCACTTGTCTTCTTCCTATCTTGAAGATGCAGAAATGAGAATTAGGGATAAGTGAAGTCACATGGCCAATGAGAAGCCAAGATTAAGTCCAAGTCAGCTGACCCAAAGACAACCAAGAGAAGCACTATTTCCACGTGATTCTTCATAACCAGGAATATGTTCACATTTCCCATGCCATGGCCCTTATCACCCCTCATCACCCCTTTTCATTATTACTGAATGAGTATTTTGCTCCATCCACTTAGCTGACTTGCCCTTGTTCCTTCACCTCTCTTTTTGTTCAGCCTTTGCTATCATTTTCTGTTGTTAAATTTAGTGCAAAATCTTCTTCCCTGGGCAATTTTTTTAAAAAATGACTTCCTATAGTTGTAGAGCTGCTCATTAGCCTTTCTGGGCTAGTACTAAATGGACTGGCGTGTCTTGAAAAGTTTTTCTCAGAGTTTCCTTGGCATTTGCAAGTGCTTTCTGACTATCCAAATAGATCAGAAGTCTTTTAGGGGCAGAGATTGTTGTGAGGTCCCACTGGCCTTCATTTCTCCCATTAACTTGTAGCTCATCAATTGCTTTCTGTGATCTATGCAGTACGCTCACCCTATTGCCAAGAGGTCTAGTAGCTTTCATCAACCCTGAATTGTGTAGGACCTTCTAGCTCTGAGACTGAACTGGGACAGGGGCATTTCATTCACTTGTGGGGAAAATCCGAAATACAAGGAGTCAGGTGTTCTGTGCTGGAAGAAGCGTGTCGGAGACGGTGAGGTTAAGAGGGAGGCTGGCTAGGGTGTTGAAGGAAAACTGAACTCTGTGGTTGTATTTCCTTGAAAATATTTTTCTTTTTTGAAACTTGAAACTTGCTCTGTGAACCAGGCTGGCCTCAAACTCACAAAACTCCACCTGCTTCTGCCTCTGAGTGTTGGGATGAAAGACATGCGCCTCCACTGCCTGGCTTCTCTTGTAAAATATTAATGAAAAAAAAATGAGTTCATTTCCAATAGTTTTGCCTGAAATAAAAGAAAAACCATTGTGCTTTCAAAAGGCAAAGACTGGGAAACTGAGATCAAAGGGAGCACTTTTCTGAAATTATCCAACTTGGGCGTTTGAGGACTTTGAGTGGTACCATTGTTGCCAATTGGTACATTAATTAACCTGTTAACCAATTCAAATGTTGAAAGTAAGTTCCTTCAACAATTATATCATCGTATATAGACATCCTTAATGTATATTAGAGTGTCTATTCAAAGTGGTTACAAAGGCAGATGATTCACAGCTCAATTAGCAAATGATTACATTCATTAGAATTGGTATGGATGTTAAGCTATGGTGTGGAAAAATGGAAGTGTATAGGTTCCTACCCTTAAGCAATGATTCCACCAACCCCAGAGGGATACGCACCATTCAGAATTACAGTGCTGTGTGGTGCTAGGCTGTGTGAGCTCCATTGTTTACCTGTCCTGCTCTCTGACTGGAATGGTGAGACAACTCTCTCACACTCCAATGGTAGAGGGGAAAAGCCAAAATTTCTGGGGTTTAGTGAGTGTACTGCATAAAGAGGAGAAACAGAAAGCTCACTATGGGATATCTAAGCAGTTCTCAGCACACAGGGACTGAAAATAAGCTACTGGAAGATAAATGTGTGCAGCAGTGAAAGCAGTCCCTGTAAATGTTTCTTCCATCTTTACTGTTGTCTTTCTGCTCCTTACTCTTCATTGGTGTTTTGCTAGTCCAAACCCAAGTCAAGACAACATTCTTCCTTCCTCCTTCTATTTCAGCTGCAGGAGATTTCTTGTCATTAACACATCCTTTCCCAGAGCTCAGCTCAACACCCAACTAAAAGGCAGTTCCTTGGTTATCATCCTCCTTTCCAACACTGAGATAAGATGGCAAAAGCTCAGTGGTGTGGGAGGTGGGAGGGGAGAGGACCCCCTTAGAGAGGAGCCGGCTGAGGAGTATGGACAGCTTCCCTTTCTCACCATTGTCCCCAAATTATGGGAGATGAGACTGAGTAAGGCTTCCCAATGGATTTTGACTTATAGCATTTGTATAAATGTAAATATACAGAGACAGAGAATAAAGCAGTAGCTTTTTGAGGTAGGGTGAGGAGAGGAAATGAGGAAATGTATATCAAAGAAAACAAAGTAGCAGATATATATATATATATATATATATATATATATATATATATATATATCAGAGATCTAATATACAATAGAAGTATACTAACAAATGGTAGTGAATGCAGCAAAGATTTTTATCTAAAAGTACACACACACACACGCAATACAAACTGGAAGATGATGATTATGTTTGCTCACTTCACTACAGTAATCATTTTATTATCTTTATGTATTATGCAACCTTGAGCTATATATGCTAAAGGATATAGACAAGTTTACTTTTCAGACTCATCATGATTTACTTTTACAGAGAAATCTATAAGCAAAGAATGACATGTGTATTTGCAAAGACTATGCCATTAACATCCAAGCATGGTGCCTCTCTCCTGTAATTCCAGAATTTGGGCTAAGACAAGAGGATTGTGATGAGTTTGGGGGCTAAAATGTGAGACCCAGTAGTGGTGTATGCTTTTAATTTCAGCACTTGAGAGGCAGAGGCAGACAGATCTCTGAGTTCAAGTTTGATCTGGTCTACAGAGCAAGTTCCAGGACAACCATAGCTACACAGAGAAACCCCATCTTAGAAAAATAAAACAGCAAAAAAAATTAAAGCAAAACAAAAAACCCTAACCAATGGACCAAACAAAGCAGAGAGAGGATGCTGTTAATGGAAAAGCATAAAGTTAGCCATATTCTTCCTTAGCAGACATCAGTGACAAGTGTAAAGCAAAACTTAATCTAATTTGGTGTATTTTATGCACTAAAAGAGTCTGGACACATCATTAGTAAGAGGAAGTAAATATAGCAAATTGTCGGGGTTATACTGAAGTTTTTTTTAATTGATAGAGGATGGGAACAGAGTAACAGATTCACTGTGATGCTGGAACTTTCTGGCTAATGCTCCATATCCTAGAACTTGAGCTATGCAAGTGTGTGCATTTGTCAAGTGCAGTGCACTTGCCTGTGCATCCATTGTGTGCAAATGCTTCTTTAAATACAGAACACTTAAAACTTGAATGACCATTAATGATGTTCTTATTGTACTAATAGCTATAGTTAACTTTTGAAATGCCTCAAAAGATAAAATGGAGAGAAATGGGGAATAAATTTGTGTATTGTAAGAAAAAGTATAGTAATTATAAGATAGTAAAATCTAGACGTGGGCAAATGGACGTCCACTGTAAAATCCTTTCAGCTTTGTAGTTGAACTTTTTCATAATGAAATAAGATCATTGTTGAGACATTTAACATCATTTATCAACTAATTGCTATGATTTTGGAGTATCCTAATTATTCTGGTGACTGAACAAAACTGATGCTTTAATAAATCGCATGATAGCGTTTAATACTGTGTTTAAGAAACATCACCTGGCTTTGCATATTCCACGTATAAAGCATTTCTTCATGGAAATGATGCCCATCTTCCACGGACAGAAAATACTGGCTTTGAGGTGGAAGAGAGAGCTTTGAATGTCCTCAGAGTACTGGCGCAGGACTGTCTGCACTTGCTGCTGCAGTAACCATATCCTAATTGGATCTGATTAAGAGAGTTCTGTGACTTCTGTGTGTCACAGAACTCTCCGGAGTGGTGAAATCTGAACTGAATGTTAAAGGCTGAGTTGGAATTCACCAAGTCAGAAGGAAAGAGTCAAGTGTGGCGGTTGAACCTCATGACGCCAGCACTTATGGAAACTGAGGCAAGAAAATAGTGACTTTGAGGCCAATCTGTGGTCTCAGAAAACAAACACAAAATAAAAGTGGAAGAGAATTCCACTTTCTCCTTGTAGCTGTAGTTGGTTAATGGAATTGCTGGTGGTGGTGGCAGCAGAAGCTCAAGTTCCTCGCTACCTGCCCCAGTGATCTGGATTCTTGAAAGATATGGGGGGGGGGGGGAGAGAGAGAGAGGGAGAGAATGAATGGAATGAATGGCTGGGCAACTCCCAAACTTCCACATTGCTAACGCCTCCCCTCCCTAACACTTCCCCTCTGATACTCCTGAGTTATTACTTACTAAAATCTGTATTCCATCTTTGCTACCCTAGACCCAGTGGGGGGTCCCCCTGGGACCGCTCTTCCCAGGCTCTTACGTGATTGGTGTGCCTCTCTTCCTGCCTCTTTCAGGCGGGGATCTTGTTCCTTTCATGGCATGGTGATTCTAAACACTTCTTCTAACCTCAGTTCCCTTGCCCGGCTGCTCTCTGCCTAGCTGTTGGCTGCTGGCAACTCTATTTACCAATTAGATCCAACTGGGAGTAGGGACCCGCAGAGTCTTACATTCAGGATTCTCCTGTAACGTTTTGGGACCCCAACTAACATAATACAAGCATTAAAGCAAATCCACAACCTCTCCTCTTGGCTATTTTAATTTTTAGGGGTGCTATTTAATGGGTACAATTCAACGTCAGCATGATGACACACAAGAACTGCAATGTTCTATTTCGCACACATACCACAATGGACAATTCTCAATATAAACCACTCCCCTAACTGTATACAGACCTCATAGAGACCTGCTTCGGGAACTTGGCCTGGACACAAAGCATGCAGGGTACTTGGTATAAATACTTAGCTTCTATTTCTTAGACTAGAGGGCAGTTCTGTTTGTATCATCATCATCATCATCATCATCATCATCATCACTATCATCATCATCATCATCATCATCATCGCCAACAGCAGAAACAACTACTCCATCTTCATCCCCTTGGTACTCATTATTGCTGTGCAGGTGACTACACCTGATGGCAAATATCCGGGACTCTGCTGACAGCTTTCTTCGTCACCCAATGTTCTGGGTACACGTGTATGATAGGTAAGACAAATGTCAAGGAGTTGACACTTTGACTTAGCCCAAGGAACAGCCCTCAGCACCTGCTGGTTAGAGACACTGGCTGAAACATCACAGACCCCTTGGTCTTGGCTCCGTTAACCCAGGGTATCCTTAGTCTGCATCCCAACAGTATGTAACAGGACTGTGCTCCTTTTGGCCTCAGTAATGAGAAGCCAGCATTCCCTGTCTTTTCCCTGTCTCTCTTCTTCACTCCTGCGCAGATCATATTGGCACCACTGCCCGCAGCAGCTCAAAGGCTAAGTTCCAGAACTCGGTGAAAATGTATCCGCTTGATTAGAAGTAAACTCATATTTTACCTGACGATAAAATTTCAGTGTAAGAAATTTGGGGACAACGAGGAAACTTGGATGTTCACCGTTTGTCACTCTGGGGAAGGGGGGGGCGGGTGTGTGGTGACACTCGGGTGGATTGTTTGCTTTTTCCTACGTTTTAAAAACATTTCTCCCCCACCCCCGTGTGTGTGTGTGTGTGTGTGTGTGTGTGTGTGTGTGTGTGCGCGCACGCGCTAGGGATCAAACCTGGCACTTTTGGCATGACATTCCAAGCATACATTTTTACTCTCTTTGGGGGAAGACAGATTTGATTTCTTCTGAAATAGTTATTTAGCCCATAGTAGGCAGATGTTATGTGTGGAGGTCAGGGGACTACTTTTGGCAATCAGACCTCACTTTCCACCTTGTTGAAATAGGATCATTCTTGTTTTCTACTGCTGTTCTGCGTACTTCAGGCTAGCCGGCCTGGGAGCTTCTGGAATCTCACAAGGAATGCTAGAATTACAGATACAAACTATGTGCAGCTGTATCCCAAGAGTGCCTTTACCCACTAAAGCATCTCTGGCTCTAGGTTTATTTACAATGGGAAGAAAGGTCACCAATGGATTCACTCAGTGCAATTCAGTGGACCCTGAATACTGCAATACCAACCTGTCAAGAAAGATATACCATACTGACTCGTGTCATGTGGTGTGACTGTTGTGGTTTATGAATTGCTTTCTGGTTGGATCTGAGGCCTGCAGCATGGAAGGAAATCAATGCTCAGTACTATAAACCCGGTCAGAAGCTGGCTGGGAAGGCTGTAGGCCCCGGGACGGGGAGCAGTGTACACTGTTGTTCTGCTAAATGCCAAACCACCTTTTAAATATTACGTTTGCACTCCTGGATTAGTGCTGCTCTCAACCTTGGAGGTGCTTCTTTTGACTGTGGGCAGCAATCACATGAGAGGCTCATAATTGATTAAAGTATTAATAAGTGGTTATTGAGTCCTCGGCCTTAAATGAGACAGCTCCATCCACCCCATGCCAAGGTTCATGGGCTATCCCAGAGGAGGGCTTGGAAAGGATGTAAGAGCCAAAAGAGGGGGAGACATACCTGAACTCTTGTTTGTTGCTTCCCTGTTCACAATAGCCAAGTCCTGGGATTAGCCTTGGTGCCCACAAGTGGGTGGATGGATGAGAAGCATTGTGGTACATAGACACATACTGGTGTTTTGTTCATATAATGATAAAAAAATTGTCTTCTGCAATTGGATGGAATAAGAGATCGTCATGTTAAGCAAAATAAACGAAATTCATAGAGATAAATGGCATGGGTTTTCTTTCCTACGTGGAAACGTAGGGAAGAAAATCATTCAATACAGTGTGTGGTGAGGGAACAGGAAAAGGGCATGTGGAGACACAAGGAAAGGGGAAGGTGTAGGTGATGGTAAGCAGGTACGATCAAATTACCTTCTGTCTTGAAAGTGGGGGCTGGGGAGATGGCTCAGCCGGTAAAATGGCTGCTGCACAATCATGGAGACCTGAGTTCAGATCCCCAGCATCCACATAAAAAGTCAAGTGTGGATCTTTAGGAGCTGGTCAGAGATCACCCACCAGACAGTTTAGCCAATAAGTGAGCACTAAGTTCAGTGAGAGACCTTATCTCAAAGAAAAAAATGGAAGTTGATAGAAAGAAGTCATACACAAATAATAACTGGTAAAAAGTTTTAAAGTGATTTTACTTTTAACACACAGAGAGGGGGAGGGAGGGAGGGAGGGAGGGAGGGAGAGAGAGAGAGAGAGAGAGAGAGAGAGAGAGAGAGAGAGAGAAATGTATGTGACAATAGACAGAGCCCCTAGTAACCAAGATGGGCTCTGGAGGAGCCATGGCATCGACATATACTAGCCCTTTATCTTCTGCAAAGTGCTGGCTTCTGAGCCATTTGCTATGGGTTCCATGAGTGTCCTGTTTCTACAAAAGCAGTTCCTGAAATGTGGCTGTTTCACATTTGACCTTGTGCAAAAGCACCAAGGGCAGGCGAGCCTGCCCTGTGGGAATGCTAGAAAGGCCCCAGAATGGAGCAAGAAAGGGAGGGCAATCAGCGGCTCTTCTGCTCACCCAGATCCAGCTGCTGCAAAAAGGTGGGCAAGCGATGGTCCTCAGGCGGGCGGGGAGAGAAGATGTGGAAAATGGAAACAGCCTGAATCCTGCTGCTGAGCTGAATCCTGAAGTACTGGCAAGAGTGCATTGTTAGGGAGGCTTGAAAGCAAGATGAGGGGCAGGCTGAGTCACGGTCAGCACCTTCAGATACAAGAGGGTGAGACGGTGTGTGGGAGTAAGCAGAATCTGTTCCCTTGGTGATAAATGGGGTGACAAAAGAGTAGGAGGAACTCGGAGCTTCGGAATCCTCCTGTGCCGTCCAAGACTCCCATTGTGATGAAACATTTGGAGCCTAATTGCTTTGAGTTTGGGTATTTGTATTTATTCTGATTTTAGGTTCATTCAGGTTTACCTTCCTGCCTTAGTGACTGCTTCCTCTCTGACTCTTCAGACACAGCAATTATTTGGTGCCTTTCATTTAAGTGACATATTACCATATTCTATACTGCTTTCCAGACCTCTGTCTGGAAATTCCACCCCTACGTTTTGTTCTCCACCACGTTGTTCTCTGATTTTAAAGTTTGTGAAAGGCTTAAATTGTTTTTGTTTTTTTTTCCTTTTTGGCAAGGTCAGCACTTAAAATGATCACACAACAGCAGCATTTTAGTGGATAACATTCCAAAATAAATTGTCCCAGCCTTAAAGCTATCCTGTGCTAAAAGCTATCCTGTGCTAAAGTATTCTCTTCCTCGATTGTTCCTTCTTTCTCCAATGCAAATGTTCCTTGCTTGCTAGGAGACTGGAATTCAGTAGGTGCTCAGGATATGCCATGAATGAGCAAATACAAACATTTCTAGTTGGTAAGAAGCTTTCTGAGATGGCTTGACTCCCCCACACTTTCTACAAGCATGGAGACAGATCGACTGTCTGGAGTCCCTTTAGGACTGGGAATGCAGCTTAGAGCATAACACTTGCCTAGTGTTTTCAAGGCACTAGCCTTGAAAGATCTCAAAGAAACAGCTCAAGACCTCAGTCAGGAGCAGTATACATAGGTATGGAGACTATACACATATTAACGGGGTTTGGAGGTGCTTTATGATAAAGTTAATCTACTTGGCATGTGTTGGGCTTAATTAAGAGTTCCCTTTTAACATTTCACACCTCTGGAGAAGGTCTTAATGTAGATCCATCTCAGTTATTGGCTTACACTAGGAACAAGAGCATAAAACTTCATAAATACATGAGATTTCAGAAATAACTTGGAAAGAAAACATGATTTAAAAAAAAAAAAGCCAGAAAAAAATAGTTGACTTCATAATTATGAGCTTCCAAAAAAATGTTAAAACTTGTTTTTTAAACGCACTTCTATTTTTATCTGTAATTGCTGTTCACTTCTCCCTCAGGTAAACAATATTGCTTTTCTTCCTGCTTCTCTAATAAAATATTATAGCTGACCAGTTGGTGGAGCAAGCACATTTCCATAGCTCGCTCTCGGTGGCTATCTGTGCAGGTACTAGCGATATAGCTAGAATCTAGGAAGAGATTTGGTGTCCTAAGGAACAGCCAAGCTGACAGCAAACTTAGCAAAAATGACACCAACAGAATCACACTGTCACCCACCTCACTATGATTAAATGAAAGTGGTCCCACTTATAGGGGAGTCCCTTCCTAGCTCCCCTCAGTGATGCAGGCCCCACCCAACAGCCATACCTTGGTATGAGTAAGAGACAGGAAGGGTCATCCCTGGGGCTCGAAGTGCTGGATGCATGCCGCTTGTGTAACTATAATGTCCGACAGCTGTAGTGCTTTGTAAAGACTCGCAGGACAAGTGTGGACGTCATTACTAGTGTCTTTGACTTAAGCAGCTGACCTAGAGAGACCGCCTTTGGAAAAAACAATTTGCTCACATCAGATTTCCACAAAAAGCATGGTTGACTAGTGTTTATCAACGTTAGGGATGTAGATTAGGATTTGCATGTATGTAGCATCTGTGAGACTGCAGACTTGGTCCCTAACACTTAAAACACATACTTAACACATTATTCAGAACAGTGGAAATTAAGGCCAATGAACTTAATATACCCATACACATAATCTGAGCCATAAGGCCATAAAGATTTCAGAAATGCCTTTACATGATTTATATTTTATGAATTATACCAAGTGACTGATTTTATGGATAGGCTATTGTTCAATCTAAATCTACAGTGCATGAGAAATGTTAATAAGGTGCCTTAAAGTAATGAGGACTATGTTTAGTCACGATACCCAGGCTTTGGCTCCAGTGCCTCTTTTCCTCTCTGTCTGTGTTATATAATACTGTCTTAAAGCTGTCTACACACATCCTATCCACATACTGAGATATATATCAGATTCTGATATATAAGGCTAAGTACCTGGTCTTAGCTGAAATCAAGAACTAATGTGTACACAATGATAAATTTGTATTGTTTGAAAAATTGGCCACTACAAGTTAGAGGATGTTAGATGGTTTCCCTTTCTTGTACATTGCTTCAGACATTATTTTTATTGAGTAAATTTGTTCTTTGACAGGCTTATACATATATAAGCCTGGTTACTCTCAGTCCCTGCTGTTTTCTCTCTTTCCCAGCCTTGCTGTTACTTTCTCACGTCTTACAGGTGTCTTCCCACACTTGGACCTTTTGATTTGTTCTGTGACCCACTGAATATGTCTCTAAAGCTAGCTTTGAAAAAGATAAATAACACTGTGTTTTGCACACTTTCCTAGACAATGAAGTGTGTGTGTGTGTGTGTGTGTGTCTGTGTGTGGTTTTATTAAGACAGAGTTTCTATGGGTAGTCCTTGAAACTCAATTTGTAGACCAGGCTGGCCTCAAAATCAGAGATCTGCCTGTCTCTGCCTCCCTAGTGCTGGGATTAAAGGCATTAAAGGTGTGTGCTGCCAAGGACCAGCCTTGGTTTCAAGAAAAGTTCTGAGGATGGACTGTCTGTGAACAGTAGAACAAACAACTTGAAATCAAATTGTGGGTCCAAGCTGAAGGCCTATGTTCTTCTGGACACGGATTTCCAACCTGCTTTCTCTCTGTTCTGCTTTCTTTGGAGATCTTTAGGCAGCTCTATGTTCTGCTTGAGACAGTTCTCCAGTTCTTGCTTGCTGTTCTAAAACCTTTCTCTGATTAGCTCATCTCCTACAGACCATAAGGCCAGTCTTTTATTTTGTACATCAATCCAGTCATTTACTTCAGGTTTCCTTTTGATTATCCTATGAGTCAGTATCATGGATCCCTCATGTTTCTTCTCAACATAGGTCAAGGACTTCCCTTCAACCCACATTACACAGTTACACACATATAACAAATGTCTCTGATGGGGTGTTTTAGATAAGCCCATGGGAAGATGTTCCAACTGCCACAGTCAGCATCCCCATTTGGCTGGAGGAAGCTGGATCAGTCATTGCCCTAATTCCATAAGTCAGTGAGGGTCACTTCTTCATAGGGGGAAATGACAAGAGCAGGGTGTAGGAACTGGCACGGCAGTTTGAGTGGAAAACAGGGAAAAAGAAAACTAATCAGCTTCTTTTCTGGCTGAAAGCCAGAAATGTCTTTGGACCCCCTTGGCAGCCTCATCCTTGCCAGAGGCCAGAGATGATCAAAGTATCTGGGGGCTCTGGTCAATCATCTGTTCTCTAAGTGATTTTTAGGGTTACCTTTGAGGGGGATAATGTTAGAGTTTCAATAAAGGCCCATTAAGGGAAAACTCCTTCTGGTCAAAACAATAGAGCTCTGGCTTGGGTGGAGACCTAACATTCCAGCTGGGCAGGTCAATCTCCTGGTCAGTGGATGTGGCACCTCAAGAAGGATGTATTACCCCTAGGAAGGTGGGTTTGTCTTACACCCATGCCAAAGAAATAAGAGAAATATTCCTTAAATAAGATACTGTTAGCATTTCTTAAATTAATATTCCTTAAATAAGATACTATTATTTTCCTTCCCAGAATTCCCACTCCATTGTCACAAGCCACCATTGCAGGAAACCTCGGAGGTGGCTCAAGACCCCCCAAGACCAAGTTTTTAGCATGAAGGAGATTTATTTGCCCTGAGAGGGACAGAAGGCAGAGACAAAGCTAGGAGACAGAAGATGAGGGAGAAGGAAGAGGGGAGAAAGCAGGCAAGGGAGAGGGATAGCGAGACTAGACCTTGCTTTAGAAATGTAATCTGTAATCTAATGTTTAGCAAGGTAGAAGGAATTAGTGAGAAGGCAAGGCTTGACAGAGCCACGTGCTCCGTTGGGCTAGTGTCCCTTCAACATGTCAGGAAGTTTGGTAAGTTTGCCCCCTCTGTGGGAAAATGCAACTTTTCTGCTTCTCCTCTTTTGACTTTTTCTTTGTATAATGACCAGAACCAAAGTCTGCTTTTTCTAATATTCTTGGCTTCCCACTTTTTCCCTAAAGCTCTTCTCCCACTCCGACAGCTGCCTGCTCTGTGTGGTGGAGCTGCACACTGGTGCCTCAAATAGCATGGCTTCCTTTCCTTCTCTTTTCCATTCTCCTCTGTGCAGCTGCCAAAGATCGAAACTCACCTAGGACTTTTCTTTTTAAACACTAATAATATTTCCCTCAAGGGAAATAAAAGAAGAAGAAAGATAAAATATTTGAATGTTGAAAGTAATCACCAAAAGAGACCGAGGGGATTAGGGTCATCTATCGGTGTGAAAGCATGAGCTCAGCATGGGTCAGGTCCTGGATGGGAGAGAGCAGAGAAAAAGTAGGACCGCCAGAAACGAGCAAGAAGGAACCATGTGAAATGACACATCTCTTTTACTGGAAGACATCTGCAATCTTGGCAAATGTAGTTTTGGTGGAACAAAGAAGAAAGGCCCAATTGGATGGGTCAGAAATGGTAAGGACTTTGGAAGACTGATCCTCCATAGAGGTAATAAGAAAACTGGTAAAATGTTGTCAAGAGCCAACTCTTCAAGAGGTCTGGAAGTTAACCAAAAGATTTTCAGTTGTCTTAAGAGCATCTATTTAAGAAAAATGACTGAGTCTATGAGCTTCCTATTCTCTCACCGATTCAATAGTAGCATTGATTATCAGGAGATGCTGCCCAGAAGCCACTGCTGGAAAGAGAACAGGGTCTAGGGGCTTCCTTCTCAGAGAACTGGGAACTGCCCTTGCTTTACCTGACTGGCAGTCCATGAAAATTCACACTCACAGGACTTGTCTTTGAGTTGACTCAAATCTCACTGAGTGCTGGCATATTCAAGGAGCATTTCTGGAAACAATTACTGACCATTGCTCAACATTGTAGTGGCTTGGATGGCAATTACAGCACAAATAAGAAGCTGATTAAACTTGGAGGGAGATTTGAAGACCTCTAACATAGTCCCTAGAACCTAGAAGTCTACCTACATGTTGAGGGCTGAGCATATAACCAGTAATGACTGGAAAAAAATAAGCCATAAAGTCTCATGTCAGGCAGTGAAGTTCTACTCAAGCAGGTAGTGAAGATTAAGGCAGAGTGGTGAGGCTGATTACTGAAGGCACACATACACACACACACACACACACACACACACACACACACGAATGCACACTCATGTGCTGATGCACACAAAGGCTACCATACTGACTAATTCTGAAGTATTTAAACACTAACTTAATTTATTTTAGTGGTCATAGATGATTAAGAATATAGGCTTTACAACATTATTTCAGGAAATTCACTAAATAATAGTGATATAAATGAGACCAAAATGCCCTCTGTATTTTGGCCCCTAGATTGCTTGTGTCTTCACTGTACTTTTGTAAGACTCTGACGAGCCTTAGCTACCAGGAACCCTCTGAGTGAACCACACGTAGCTGGGGATCAATGCAAAAGCAAGAGGAATTTATTGTTCCAGTGAGCTGGGGTTGTCCTGCACCCGAAGGAGAGGCGGCAACCCCAGGCAGCCAGTTTTTATACAGTTTTCAGGGGTAGAATAGAGCAACAGCCACTAGGCACAATGTGATTGGCAGAACAATGTGACTTTTAAACTGATTGGTCCTTAGGGGATGAGGTAGCAAGGGGCTTCCCATATCTTCAGGTGGCCAATGGTCGGTCCCCTCCATGGTTTTTCTGAAGAATGTAATCAGCCTCTCCCTTCTGGCCTACATGCTCCACCGACCTCTTCCTTTTGGGAGGGGAGGGGTCTTTATGTTCTGGGGCCCGGTGGAATTTTCCAATAGTCTTAAGTTAGCTGACCTCTTCAGTTTGAGTCCCCTTAGTACAAAGTTCTCTCATATTTTCACATATCCAATTATTTTTTAAAAATACTTGACCTCATGCAAGTTTCTACTCATTTAGAATTTGGCCCAAGTCATATTTTGCCAAATTTCATCTACTGGCCATAATCCATTGATAACAGAGAGTCTTGGGATTATTTTACTTTATTATAAGTGTATAATGTGTTTTGCCTGCATGTATGGCTGTGCACTACATATGTGCCTAGTGCTTAGGGAAGTCATAACTAAGAAAACATGAACCATAAATAGACATTGGCATTAGATGACCAGTCATACACATTTGGATCATTTAAGCAGAATCTAGTTTAAGTGACCAATGGAAATGTAATGCCTAAAATCAATAAGATACACAAAACACTTTTGGAAAAACAAGTTTAACATAATTCTGGGTCTAAAGCCAAAAACAACACAAAGTTTTTGCATTGTATTCTGGGTCCAGTATATGGACCCAGATTATATATGGACCATAATTATATATGGTTTAATAGACTTTTGTAAGACAAAAAATATGTGACATAAAAATATTGAACAAAATTTTAGACTACAATATCTAACAAATAAGTCAGTAGTCTATCTAAAAATATTTAATTAGGTATGCCATATCTTGAAAGTATAAAAATGGTCTAACAGTTGAAAATAGATGGACGTCGTTTACCACATGAGCAGGTTAGTGAAGTAAAATAGGGTTCTGTTAAAAGAGTGAGACAAAATTATCTCACCTGCCAGAAATGGAAACAACTGGAAACCTGGGAATCAAATACTTATATGATGCATAGTGTCCCTTTTAAGATAAGCCATGGCAAATTTTGTAGAAATTTTTTTTATTAAGGATAAGGGCCTGAAAATGTCAAGTATTAATACCACTAACCGTTGGTGATGGTTTTCAACATATAGCTGCTGACTCAGGGAAACCCACTTGGAGGCTTGAGGCCTCCCAAGCTTCAGATGCCTTACAGCTCAAGGCAACCTCTTTATTACAACTTGTGGGGAACCTGAATCCACTCCACTCAGCCAGTCTCTCCTCAGGAACGGAGCCTACATGTTTGTTATTTGTCGTTTTAAGTTGCCACAGCTTAGGATAAATGTTTACCCAGCCACATTCAAATAATGTGCTTTATTCCAGAAGATTCTAGCCTATCAACATCACTGATTAGATGATTCATAAAGTGATTATGAAAGGAATAATGGAGGCAAAATGTTTTTGAATATTTTATGGTACAGACATAAAAATGTGTTGAGGAGCAAAAAATCTATAAGAAGATCAAAGAGATCTTAGAACCAGTAAAATATTCAAATATTGAAACAATGGAAGAAATCATTATAAGATGTCCTGATGCACAATAACTGGAACTTGTGGGTATTGTAAATATAAAATGGCAGAGCCAGTTTGAATGAAGCCTGACTGCTTCTTAAAAACATATACCACCTACCTTAGTTCCAGGACTTCTGGGCTACAGGCATTATCTAAGATAAATAAGCTTTATGCTCACAAAGTAACTTGTGTACGACTGTTCATAGCTGCTCTATTCAAAGTACTCAAAGTCTGTTTATCTGTGGGAAAATGGATACATTGTTGCATTATGAAGCACAATAGAAACCCGCAGTAAGAAGGAGCAAACAATGCACAAGTGAAATGACACATCTCAAAAATATTATGCTAAAAGAAAGAAGCCTTATACAAGAGTAGTATACCTCTGTGGCCCCGGGATTCCACGTTCAAGGCCAGGCAGGACCCTGTGGATATCAACACTGGTGCTTTCTGGGCTTGCTGCTAATGTTCTAATCTTTACAGGAATGTCAGAAATACATTAGAAAAAGACTGTTCACAAGAATTTCATAATTTATCATATGTAAATCTTGCCTGGAAAGCACATGTTAATATTAAACTCCAGTTAAAACGATGAATGCTCAAATATTTAGGATGAAGTGTAGGTGGCATTTGCAGTTTGAAATGCATGAAAGAGAAACTTGATTAACACATGGCTGGAGGGACAAGTACTGACTGGTTATCCACTGAAGTTCACAAACACAGCCAGGCAGTAATGGTGGAGGCTAAGACAGTGGTTCTCAACCTGTGGGTCACAACGTCCTTAGGTTGAATGACCCTTTCCAGGGGTCACCTAAGATCATCAGAGAACACAGATATTTACATTATGATTTATACAGAAGCAAGATTAGAGTTACAAAGTAGCAACAAAAATAATGTTATAGTTGGGGGTCACCACAGCATGAGGAACTGTATTAAAGGTCGTAGCATTAGGAAGGTTGAGAACCACTGTTTTAAGTGGTGCGTTCATGGCTGTTTACCATAAAATTCAACTTTATTGCAGGTTTTAAAAATAATATATTTGGGAAGCTGTTTTTAAAGAGATTCTTTCAGATTCCCTGAAAACAGTTTTGAAAATCAGGATAAAATGTAGAATATTTAATATAATAGCTTGTAGACACTGTGTGAGAAAACATCAAAGAACCCCATTTATCTTGGAGTGCTATTGTAACGTGCAATGTTTTATTTTCATTTTTGTATTTTCTAAGCTTTCTACAATAAGTGTGAATGTATATTATTATAATAAAAATGTACTTTGTCCTACAAGATTTTTAAAATAATTTCAAGGACGCCGATTTTAACTTGGATCATAGATGGACTAAGCATGTTAGGGAATAGGAATGTCTGACCCCTATTCAAGCTCAAAGACCACAGAAAGGAGATTTTATCCAGGTATTGGGGTGTTTATGGTAGCCTCTTGTGTTATAAAAATCTACTCCAAATTCCAAAATACTCTGTGAATATACACTAACCCAAGATCTTCTACACCAGCATATGTACAGCCTAATTCAATGTATAAAAGTCATTCTTGACACCAAA
Source organism: Rhynchomys soricoides (assembly GCA_019843965.1). Classification (NCBI taxonomy): domain Eukaryota; kingdom Metazoa; phylum Chordata; class Mammalia; order Rodentia; family Muridae; genus Rhynchomys; species Rhynchomys soricoides. The sequence continues at coordinate 16,874,060 of JADRCH010000040.1, read as the reverse complement.
TCCATTTCTCTAACACCTTACTGTGTCATAAGAATCATGGAACAAGAATTGTGAAGATTACGCTTTTTAGGAAGCTCGGAGTCCAACATTATATTGTTTCTCTAAATACTCTGAAGCCTGGAGACACAGTAGGGCTGTCACAGGCTTTTCCAGACACAGCAGAGGCAGCAAAGTTGATCAGAAACAGTGTTCCTTCTCTCAAGTGTGGGTCTTGTTGGTGCTGCATTTGCTCAAGAACTGAGAAGCCCGGTATCTCTAGACACTTCATTAAAGAGATGCACAGAGATAGTTCAATCGAATTTTCCTGGACTCTACCTGGATGGAGTGTTGATGTCAGAAGAATGCCTCATGATGATGCCTGAGGTAATGGAAACGTGAGAGTCTGTCATTCATGACTATGGTACTGCTTTTCCTCTGCCAATTAGGAATTTATCTTCAGTGATAGTCATTAGCCTTACTGTCTCTGTTTTTTGTCTTAATCTTACTCATAACAGAGGAAGAAACTGGAGTTTGGAGAATTAGGTGGGAAAGCAGGGGTTAGAATTGCTGACACCAGCACTTTGGGTCTAATACAGGTAAGGACAAAATTTTGCAGATTTCTATTCAAATTAAGTTCCAGTCAAACCCATAAAGCTGGTTAATATATTTAAAAGAAGAAGAAGAAGAAGAAGAGGAAGGGGAAGGGGAAGGGGAAGAAGAAGAGGAAGAAGAAGAAGAAGAAGAAGAGGAGGAGGAGGAGGAGGAGGAGGAGGAGGAGGAGGAGGAGGAGGAGGAAGATCGAGTTAAGGGTGAATGTATTTAAAGCTTTTAAAAGTTTCATATGCTGTAAATTTCCTGGACAGCCTGAAAGCATTTCTGCTGGTGACAGAACATGAATTGACTTTCTTCTACCAGATGACAGCTTGAAGAAAGAACTCAGGACCTGGCATTTGGGATTCATGCTGCATTTGATTGGGGCTTTGGTTTAGGACATCCTGGTATCTTTACCATTCACAAAGGGGCTCGGCACAATTTTGTACAAGGTAAGCCAACCATGAGAGCTTTGAGTGATTGTTCAAATCAGATAAAAGTTCAATGAACACATCGCGCTTTTGTAATCTCCTAATGAAGAGCTTCATAATGGAACAGAGACAATATATTTCAAGAGGCCCAAGACTAACAAAACATTTCAAAACCAGTACCAACACAGATGAGGGCTTTCTTCTTCTTTGTGCCTTTCAAGGTGCAAAGATTGTCTAATGTAGCCCTACTAAGAGAAGAAACTCCTCTACTTTTTGAGTCAGGGCCCCTCATATTTGAGCCCTAGATTAAGAGGCCAGGTTCAGTGATTGTAGCAATTAGGATACTTACTGCCTCTGCAAGTTTTTAGGTAGCCATAGGCTTGCTTAGTGCTACTGAGGAAACCTTCTTAGGAGTCATTTGCATTCCTATTTCTTAAAAAAAAAAAAAAAAAAAAAAGTATCAGTCACTTAAACATTTACATTTCCAGGCTGCCTCCAAGACTCTGCATGTGACCCTTGGCTGACATTAGGCTAGCTACTGAGCTTGCTATCCACTGAGGACTCCCCCAGTCCAGAAAGCTAGGCTTCATAAACCCTCCCGACCCTTTGAATTCACTTCCCCTAAATTCTCCTCCAACCCTACCTAGAGTGGCCTGAAATCATTCAATTAGAGGGTTAGTTCTTAAGCGTCTCTTGGGTTAAAATGAAATGCCACTGGTGGATCTAAAAGCAATGCTCAGCACAGAATGAGGATGTCCCTATGTGCAATGGTGACACACTAAGCATCTCTCTGGGAAAGCTGTAAGGAAGAGAAAAGATTTCCCCAAGTGAGAGCTCAAAATGTGGACACCTTTGGGATCCAGCATTTTCTCCTGCCAGCCTAGATCTTAAGCACTAAATGTTCTCCATACCATTCGTGAAATCTTACCCACTTAGCTGATAACCGTTGCTGATCAAAAGCTACATCACAGTGTGTGTTCCCAACTTCTCCCTATCTTGACCAAATACAGGAAATGAATCACTTTGCAAAGCACACAGAGAGCAGCCAAAGCAATCTACAGGTTGCATAATTCTTCCCAGCTCTGTGTATTCAGCTAGGACTTGAAAAGTAGTCTCATTCCTGTTCTCTTTTCCAACCGCACATACTCAATTTTTGGGGACGGGAAAGAGTTGGGGTCTTCGATTTTGCAACCTCCTGTTTTGAAACAAGCAGAAAAGACTATTGTTTTATTCTGTGTGTGTGTTTTTTTTTTCTTTCTCATGATCTGTCCTTGTGATATACTAGGACAGACTTAAATGAAGAAGTATAGAGAATTCCCTTTTTTTTTTTTCTACATTCACGCTTATAAACTCCATTTCAGCTTCAGTTGGTGACCCAGGTAATTCTATTTTTAGCACAGGGCTAAAAACAAAAACAAAAACCTTAAAACATGGGAGAAAACTGAGCTAACTCAATCACTCAGCAAGTTACTGCCCACACTGAGAGCTAGTCTCCTGCTTCAGACACTCCATCTCATTCTTGTTTACTACACTGTACCAACTGTGGAGACTCACGACGCCTTCTATCTCTGAAGCTGTTTTAAAAGCATCCAAAGTAAGCAGGTATATTATTTTTGCTAAGAGATGAGATGATGTTCTTTCTAACTATACTTATCATTGAATTCAAGTACAGGATCTTTATCAAGTCTCTATGTCATTTCCAAACTTAACTTCAAAAGCACACCAGGTAGACACGATAGTAAACTGGAAATGGAATTTAAAGGCAAATTCAATTTTCCTCTTAGAGCTGTCGTGAACTTCAATTCTGCTGGCCATATTTCATTTGTCACAGGAGCTGAAATGAGTACATATTGTGTGCAATTGTAGTTGTCCTAAAATTTAATACATTTACTTTTGAGGACCATTTACAGATTGTTTCTCTTACACGCACAACCAGAGTCATTAAAGTTTAAAAGTGCACAAGGCCCTTACGAAGACCGTTCATAGCTCAAGTAGAGAGCACAGGAATTCTGGCTAAATTACCTCCTCTTGCTGACAGCTTACTCTCTTTCATTTTAGACAGGCTCAAAATCAAGAGAACTGTATGCTTCGTTTCATCAAAGAAGGACAAAATCTTAAACTTTAGCACTGAGCGACTAACAGGTGCAAAAAGGGTGCGGCTGAGTTTTAAAGTGACTCTATATTTAGAATACGTAGATAATATGAGGATCTAATTGTAATGACGAGGGGCGGAGGAGTAAATTGGGTAATTAGAAAGCTGGTCATGCTATACAAATGTGCCACGAACACCCATCCATTCAGAGTCTTTTGTGTCACCAAAGTCTGTGAAGGCAGATGCCATATTTCTTGAACACACCTATCTCACAGTGCTAAAAACCCTTGTCTGACTTTCTAAAATAGTTCCTGGGTACTGACCTACTGGCTCAACAGATACTGGTGCTGGGGCCAAGCTGTAAAATACTGTTTGCTAGTACAAAGGGCCCAGCAAGCCGGGGGGGGGGGGGGGGGTCATCATCAACTTCTCCCCAAGGTTCTGATTTGAAAGCAGAGTTTAGGCTGTGGCCTGTGCTAACATCTTCTGTTTCCAGCCTTTGTGTTATGTCTGGCTGGGTGACCCATTAGACATTTTGTACATGAAATGTTTTTTATTGCCTTTAATTTTTTTCTGATAGTAGAGCTCATTGATGGAATTTGTATTGGCTTAATGATTTAAAAAGGTTCTGGGCATATGGCATACTGTAATGTGTAGCATGCTTGTGTAATGTTGTATGTGTTACAACTAAGGTAGTACCACAAAATACTGTTTTAAAATTGTATTTTAATTTTTATGTGATGAATGTTTGTTTGTTCCATATATGTCTGTGCACCATGTGAAAAATATCTCTCTCTCTCTCTCTCTCTCTCTCTCTCCCTCTCTCTCTCTCTCTCTCTATCTCTATCTATATCTGTATATATATTTCTTTGACTCTAACAAAACTGCCTTTATAAACATATATAAAGTAAGTTTGGTTGTATATGAATAACTTTGGGGTTGTTTCTAACACTGAAAATTTGGAGATACTCTGTATGACCCATAGAAAGAGAGTAATAAATGCTAATGTTTCCATATAATGATATACCATATAGCTATTAAAATAACACCAAGGAAAATATCTTAATACAGAAGAAATATTATATATTAAATGGTAGAAAGATATCAAAACAAATACTAAATTTAAATTTTTAAAAATAAGATGTGAGTGACTATATGCAGAAGTACATGCTATAAAATATTATTGGTTATTTATTATCTCTGGCTAGCGAGATTATAGGTGATTTTTATACTTCCCCTGGGTACTGCTGGCCTTTCTAGATATTTCACAAGACACATAATTGCGTTAATAGTTGGGGAAATAAAAACAACTTACTTTAAAATAGTGGAAAGCTGCCCACAGCTTTGTCCAGATTTAGAGCGTTGATAACCCAAGTGGAGGCGTGTCCCTGTTAACCAGTTTCTGTGTTACCTGCCAGTAACAGAGAATGACTGGCATGGTTTGTGGACACATTATCTATCTCATCTCAGGCACATGTTTTCAGGACTGTCCGAGACATTCACTCCTGTTGACTTCTGCCATGTTGCTGTGCCAAACCTGGAATGCGGGCTTTCATCCACACGCATGTGCCATGTGGCCAAACATCTGCTCTCTCACCTTCATATTCAGGGCAGGAGGAAGGGTAGGGAGGCTGAACTAACACGTCTGAACAGAAAATCTTGAAATTTCTGTTTTGGTCAAGAAAGAAAGCACATGGGAGTGGTTGTGATACAAGCCAGTCAGAAGTGTGGGTCACAGGAACGGAGGAGAATTATTTTCTTTGATGAGACAGAGCACAAGCTCTTTGCTGGTTTTTCCCTTAAAGCTTCCTTAGTCTTGAAATTCATAAAATCCACTCCTCCAATATGCTGGCAATGAACCGTTAGTTTTAGCCAGTTCACACTGTTTTCTCTGTCTTTTTGTGAATTAGGAGTGGATAACCAGAGTGGGGACCTAAGACATTGGAGACCGAGTTATCTTAGTGTTTATACACCACCCTTTACCTCGCTTGAACCTGCGAAGGTAGGGATGAAAGATTTTATCTGTAACGAGCCTGAGAGCTGGAAACACTGATGGCAAGGTCCATAGATGGTCCTGAGTCGGGATGTATGGATGATGCTCAAGGATAACTAACAGTGAGTGGGCACAGCACAGCAGGTCCAAGACAAGTTGACTCTACTATACAGTTTAAAGGTAATACAAGGCTCAATATTCACAACACTTTCGTAAGCTAAATGTTTCTTCCATTTCACTGTAGACCTAATTACCCCAGCGCTCACCTTTCTCTGGAGTGGATGCCATGTGAGAGATGTTGGTTCCTTATTCCTTTCCTGTGACGCGGGAACTATTTTATATACTCCTTACATTCCTGAATCATATTTACACTAATTTGTTAATGTGTAATAGGCCTTTTGAGATGAACAGTGCTAGGAGTTACTCTTAGTTCCAATGATGTAGTTTGCATACAATGGTTGAACTTCAAAAGCAGAAAACAAGTCTCTAAAGATTTGATAGGTGGTCCTTAGCTAATGATCTTACTAGCTAAGTAGCCAGGAGTCTATTGTGTTTTTCTAAGTAAAATGAATCTAAAAGATAAAAGTTAAATTAGTTTCATTTAGAAATGAACTAAATGTAGTGACAAAATGTATTTGACCTGCAGGCTTTACATGTACAAGCGGTAGGTTTTTGTGACAGGTCAGCATCCCTTGTCTGCGTTATTCAGGTCATTCTGGCTCAGTACTCTCTCTTACTGTTTACCCATTACTTCTTACAGATTTCCTTTGTTGAGTGAATGAATTATTCTTCAACATATCTGTTATTAGATTTTTCAACTAATATGCTCCCTAACATGTATGAGCTGTCTCTCTGTTTAAAATAAACACTTTATTGTGTGTCTCTTTATATTTCCCAAGGAAAATGTTGCCTGTGATTTCATATGTGATGCATTTCCTTTCTAACTATAAAATCAGAAGCTGCCTTCTTTCTTTTTTCATCAGTCCTAATGAAAATATATTAACAAACATAAGCCTTGGTGTTTACATAAGTGTATATACATGAAAACATACATTTACAAAACACTTTCCACCTTAGTTTGGTCTTAGCTAGCATGTGAATTCTTTCTGCCAAAAATTCACATCATATATTATTCTAATTTTTCTTTAACAAATAGAAAAGAAATCCTACAATCAACTTAATGGTTTAAAAGGGCTTTAGGAAAACACTAAACTGATATCTTAAAAACGCATTCACTTTTGTCCATTTTCAAAGTTCCCAAGTAGGACCATTATAAAAGGAAATAAAATTGGAACGCTGATCGGAGAAGTTATAAGATGAGTCTGGAGTTGAGTGCTCCTGAAAGCACAGTATGAGAACTTTGGGGAAGCCATTCTCTCCCCCATGGATAGACACGGAGAAGGAGGAATTCAGTGGTAAAAAGCTGGGAATTGTTTAATGGTTTTTTAAAACAGGGTTTTCAAACTTAAGTCCCCCTACCAGCAATGACAGAGTCCTTCCAAAGACACACATTCTCTTAAAAGATTATCAACTTTTACTGGTACCCTAAGTGGCTTTGTGACTTGTAGGTGAGACTTGCACAAAGCCCTGCAAATCAGGAGATTCTGGGGAGAATCACTATGCCAGTTCAGCTGGTGTGTATGTGTGTGTGTGTGTGTGTGTGTGTGTGTGTGTGTGTGTGTGTCTAGGATATGGAAGGACTATGGGTGGAAACAGAAAGTAGAAAGGAACAGGAAATCCTCGTAGAAGGTGGAATGCAGTCAATATGTGAAGATTAAAAAAGACATTAGTGACTTCACACTGAACACACCAGTACTCATTTTACTGTGTGATAGCCATTTGTTTGTCTATCCTTCATGTGGCTGAACTTGGAGCCCCTCTTGGCCATAGCCAATAGAACACTAGTTAGTGAGAGATAAGTAAGAATTCTGGAAGATGCCTACGGAAGAAGTCTTACCTTTTTCTGCCTTTATATCCGTCTTCAACCTGTCTTGGATAGAGATGTAGTACCCAATGTTTGGTCAACAATCTTATACTACGAGGTGTCATGGGGAGGGTAAAAGCCAAAATAGAAGAGAAAGAGGAACTCTGGGATTCCTGGAAGTTTTTTAAAACCTCATAGCCTAAACTGCCTAACTTTGATCTTATTTTAGGCAAGAGAATAAGTCTAAGAGTGCTTAAGCCAGGTGGTGATTTCTGTTAATAGCTGCTGAAACACTTATTGCCTTGGTATTTCCAGCAGCTAGCATGGTGCCTAAATTGATAATTGCTTAGAAATGAGCATTTTAATTTTTTTATTCAACTGCCTATTCCAAAAAAGAATGAAATATATGACTCTAACCAAATAACTGCAAACATTTGCAATTATTCTAACTTTACAAGAAAGGGAACAAAGGCAGATATAAGAATGCATGAAAATAGTCTCAATCTATAACATCATAGAAACTACACAGGAGATGTAGCATCAAATGGCATTCCTTTTCTAAGGAAGAAAATTTGGCAACATACTTTAAGAGGTATTTTTTAAAGTAGTAATGAAATTAAAATCTAAGTGTTGGAGAGATGGCTCAGACATTAAAAGCACTTGCTGATCTTGCAGAGCGCCTGGGCCCCATTCCCTCCACCATTTGAAACTCCAGTTCCAGAGGATCCAAGCCTCTTCTCTTCTCCAAAAGTATTTGTAGCTGGTCTTTGCTACTTTGCCAGTTCTCCTTTTTCCCACCCACTTGGGTTCTGGAAGAGAGATCCCTGAATCTAATTTCTTTCTTCTTTGACCATGGCTACTAACAAACTGCAACCAACCTTCCTAAATGACCAGCAACCACATACCCTGCCTCTCAGGGTCCTTGCATTTATGTACCATCTGAAAAGTTCCCAGAATTTCAAATGTCACATCTGCAGCTGGTAGAACATGCTTCTGCTAGAGCACGAGACAAATCATAGTCAGCTGCTGTGGACATTCCTACACCTAGGATTAAAGTGAAAGCACATTCTTAACCAGAATTCCAGGATTCTCAAAAATGTCACTACAGGTAGGCATACACGTGTTACACATGCAGATGAAACACCTATACGTACAAAATAAAATATGTAAATCTCTTAAAACATTAAAAAATAAAAAAATAAAAGGTAACTAATTGGCTTGAATTGCCAGTGCATTTAAGGGAAAAAAATAAAATTCAACGTAATGGTTGAGAATTCATCCACATGGAAGAGGAGAAGCCTTGAGCTGCATAGCTGGGCTGTTTTATTTGAGGCAATAGAAATAACTAACAAGGTTATCACTTAAAAAATGAGGTCAGAAAATGACATGGTAAATAAATTGTGATGATTGCAATTTAATACTGGCTTACGATGCTAGGTATGACTCTCAACACTTTGCAAGATCAAAGTCTGGGAACATGTTGAGGTTATGCTCATTTTTCAAATGTGGAATTGAAACCCAGAGAGCCCATATTATTTGTGCAAAAATCACACAGTGAATGAAACACCAACATTTTTTAAGACAAAATGTATTAATTCTAAAGTATACTATAATAAACAGTACATTGGCAGGTCACAGCTTCTTGGTTCCTTTAAATTTAGATTTTGAAAATTGTACAGAAAAGAGCAGAAATCTTGAAACTACCTGGAGAAAGATGAAAAGAAAACTAATAGGATTAAAAATCAAAAATTAGGGAGAGAAAGCCAAAGCCGAGGACTGCACGGTTTTGAGAAGCTATGATGAATTTCAGCCTTCAGGATGTGGATCTGATGAAAGAAAGAGCTAGTTGAGTTAGTGATAAAGAAGGTGATTTCTTTTTGTGCTTATTTATTTAGTGCTGCTGAGGGCTGGCCTAGGATCTTGTGGGGGCTATGCAGGTGCTCTACTCCTGAGCTGTCTTCTCAGCCCCCTCTCACTTTTTAGAAGTTCTTAGAAAGGGTCTCACCACACAGGTTGGCCCTGAACTCACTTTGTAGTCCAGGCAGGCCTTACCAGTTTGATTTTCTTACTTCAGCCTCTTTAGTAGCTTGAATCACAGGCCTGCAGCACTGGGTGGGGCCCAAAACTTTTATCTCTGGTCCTGATGGGGCTTAAAAGGAGGAGGGGCGAATAAAATGCAAAGCATGGCTCTGAGGATTTTGTAAATCATTGGCCTCAGTTCTTCAGCACGCATCCTTCTGAGAACGACTCCCTGTAATTCACGTAACTGTCTAGAAATCATAAAGGTCCTTTTTACCTTTCTCTCCCTCATCTCAGCCATCCAATATTCTATTTCACTGGCATTGCTCCTTAAAGCTCCAGCCCTCACTCCGCCTGTCTTGAGTGCAGTTGACTGGAAGGAACTACAGAATTCTTCACTGTCCCCCACACTACTCCAATTGAGATATGTTTCCAATGTGTTATCTATTATTCGTTTGTAAGTACACAAGTCTTAAATAAACTACAATCTTCCTTGGGCAGGAGCCACTCAGCACAGGGGTGGGCACATGCTTCGAACTGAAAAAGAGACCACCCACAAGTCACATACAATATTCTGGCAGCAACTTGTGTAACCAGGAGAGGACAACACAGTTTTGCAAATGTGTCTTGAGATTGGGCAGTGACTGGCGATACACAGGTGCAGACGCTGCTATTCCGGAAACAATAGTAGAAAGAGAAGGCAGACCAAAATACCAAGGAGACAGTCAGGAGTGTTGCCAAGTAGTTTCTTTGGAAGGAGTCACCTGCTGATCTTGTCCTCTAAGGCCAGGGCATGGCATTGCTGACTCTTTAACCTTTGTCCTTTGAACGGGAAAGAAAACATCCCCAGGGTAGCACTCAAAATAAGAAGACAAACAGGAGGGGTGACTGAGCCTTGCTCCCCTGGCTTCTAAGGTTGTGTAGTAAAGTTATTGTGTAGCCTTCATGCTTTAGCTGTGACCTCTGTATACCCCAAGGTCAGGTCAGCTTTGAGCACAGCTTACAGATTAAACCCTTCCGACCTTCCTAGAGCCCAAGCTTTAACTGGTTTCAAGGACATGGGCCCAAACCTGCATATTCTTTTCTTTGGCTTTAGAGAGTGTGGGGGCTTCTTTTAAACCCCAGGTTCAAAAGACAGTAACTGGAATTTATGCTGAAGTGGAGTAACAGGCTCTGGGGCTGAGCAGTATCCTAGTGCAGGTGAAAAGTGTGTATTGATTACTTAAAGAAAGTTAAAATAAAAGCAATTTTTTTTTCTCCCCATTTCGGCACATTGCAGCTTTTGGCCTATCCACTCATAGCTAAAAAAGCATTCTTTCCTGATAATCAAGCTTCAGCTGTCTGAATTTCAGGCCGAGCCTCTCCTCCTGAGCCCGGTTGAAGGGTTGCTTTAATTAACCATTATACCACAGATGTTATTGATTTTTTTTTTCTTCAAAATCTGGTTGAAACATCATCGTGCTGGATCATGGCCAAAACCAAGGCCTGAATTTGTGTGTGTGCGTGTGTACGCTGCCTTGCTCTTTCTGCATACCTTATTAGTCTCCATGTCTGCTAAGTGCAATCCTTAGTATTAACTCAGAAAATATAGAATTGATTTTTTGCTCGGCAGCCGTGATCTAAGGGCTCGTAATTTGAAATCTGAAAACCTGGGTCTGAGGAAGTCTTTGTGCTGGGACTCTACACTTCCTTGAAGTAAGCTTTTTATTCTTTAATTTAAAAAAGAAATCTCCTTCTGTCGTTTTTCTTATCTCTCAAACACACATCTGGGGGGTTCACAGGAACCTGGGGGGTTCACAGGAACCTGGCCGGTTCTTTGCCTATGAACTTTCGTCACAAAAGGCTACCAGAATCTAATTCTTGTCTATCCGACGTGTTTTTGCAGTGTCAATGGTACAGGGGTCCGAAATCCAAGCGTCTCAGCACTTTATTTTGGAAGCCTTGAACAGAATGGTCTGAGCACTTCTCAGGGTAGCAGAAACAACGGGGCATCTGCATTCTTCTTACAACCTTCCAGGGATGAGAAACTCAAGGACCAAACAGTAGGCTCCTCAGTTCTGATAAGGCTCCTGTGAGTTTAGTGATACCTTCTCTAAACGTAATTTGAAGCTTTTAAAACACCGTAATGGCAGCCCTTGACCTTTAAGACTCACGTGGAGAAAGGTGGTGAAAACTGTTTATTAACTCTGCATTAGCGTTAAACTCCTGTTCTTTCTAGAACCAGCATTCCTTTTATAATTCGGAACTCACGCATGTCACCCTCATTCTTCCAACACCAACCAGACAGGCCCACTTGAGCTGGAGAAACAATGGCCTGTGGCGGGTCCTACGCCTCGGTGCGAAACAACAATACAGACCTCTTGACGAATTCTGGCGTCGCGAGTGGGATCTTGCAGTTCAACATGTCTGCTGAACAGAAGTTGGAAAAAGAAAAGATCATCTTGTAAACAATTAATTAATGTTTGTCATGAATTATCATTTTTACTTCCTTCTCGAGAGGCTCAAAGGGAATAAAAAGGCATTTTTGCAGGTGGTGGCATTCAAACTAAGGGCAATCAAAGGTTTGAGAGCCGAGGCGCTGCACTCGGAGTCTCTAAGGGTGAATGGGGCTAGGATTAGAGCGCAGCAGGGGGTTGAGGGCTTCAGGTGTGAAGCTTAATGTTTGTGATCAGCAAAAAAAGTCTCGAATTTATCTAAACTGCTCTTCTGCTAACAGTACTTCTAGCACATAAATGTTCTGAAACTGACAAGTGTTCTCATTGCTCTTCTGATGCAAACATGATCTGCATTTGAAAGATGCATCCCTTTAGCCTAATTTAGAATGTGCATCACAAAGAGCGTTAGCTGATGACCCCACAAAGAGATACAAAACACTTTCTCTCTCTCTCTCTCTCTTCCCAGAAGAGCATGCTGCATGCATGCATGCATGCTAGACACACATGCAAGCTGTCTCTTTCTTGTATGGATCTTCTTTGAATCGACTAGCAAGGATCTTGTGTAGTTGATTTTTTTCCTCTGGATTTCTAAACACCCAAATCAGATAGATGACTAATCATCACCTAACCAATGACATCAAATTCTTCTAATTCTTTCTCACTAAGTCTGGATAATTGTCTAGAATTTGCTATCCAACCTTTTAATTAACTGTTTCCTGTCCACTTTCCATCAGTAACAATATGTTTGAGGTATCCAACTCACACAAAATTTTAAAATACACGCCATGCCAATGATGTTGAAATTCCCTAAAGAAATTCTGAGCAATGTTTGTGACCTAGAACTAATAGTTCAGGTAGTATTGCCAATATTTTAAAAGGTTGCTACAGTCCATAGAAACACATCGGGTTACTTCCTAATGCCTTCTCATAATTTACTACTAAACTCTGTTCACTTTGTCTCTCTATTATAAAGAAACAGCATCTACTTAACAAACCCCAAGAAGAAAATATTCTAAGTAAAATATTAATGAGGTATCACTTACAAAATAAGTCATAGTCAAGATGCAGTAGGAATGCATGAATCCGAGAATTAATTTTTAATCTAACCTTCCAGCGTCCTCTAGCTCTCCTAAGGTGCCCACCTAATTTCTTTTCTGTATTTCTTCTCCCTTGTATTAGCCATTGATCATCAGCCTAATATGTACCAGGTCTCAGAGTTTCAAGGCTGGAAACCCTAAGGACTCCAAAATAATGAAAGTAAATATAGGCGCCCGTTTGTCCCCCCTTGCCTCGAGTTCTGTGCTGATAACACAAGGTGCCTCTCTGGGGTTTGTGCTTTCCAGCTTAGATCAAGTCATAGGGATTTCTCTTAAGTCCAAATGTGCAATGCAAACCGGTGGGCTTTCGAAAGCTTTCCTGGGAATTATATGGGTTTAGCTAGAAGGGGCAAACTAGAGTATTATCAGGCCAGAGGCCCAAAAGGAGATGTAGAAAGTTCATAAGAGAAAGGAACCTGTTTAGAAAGAAAACTAGCTCAACCCTTGAAAGAGAATGGAGGCACACTGCAGGGTCAAGGATGCCTTCCTGGAGTCTTGCTTCAACTTCTAAGACTAGGTAAAATGACGTTCTACAAAAGTCAATTAATTTCTTTTTTTAAAATAGGCCTTCAAGCCTGTAGATCTTACTCATTTAGTTTCCTCTGTTTTTGTAAAGTTGTTACAATTCCAGTAAAAACCTAATGCCAACTGCTGTAGGGAGACAGACAGACACACAGAGACAGACAGAGACAGAGAAAGAGACAAAGAGAGGCAAAGACAGAGAGAGGCAAAGACAGAGAGACAGAGACAGGAGAGAGGTGGGGAGGGAGGGAGTAGCAGTGGTTGTCATTTAACTGACTAGGTATAGAGCTCATGACATACATCACCCAGAAGAGCTCCTCAGGCCAGTAACTAGATTTGCTTTTAAGTCCCAGGACCCTGGACCTTTGACGGGGAACAAAGCTCGGGAACAAAGCTCTACTTGGTGGCTCCCAGGTTGCACTGTCTCCTAGAACCCAGCTGATCTCTCTCCTGAGGACCCTTGCTCTACCAGTAACCATGTCACCAGTGTAGCTCCCATTGGAGAGGGGACGGGAAGCCCATCTTTTTCTCAGACCTGCTTGCTGCCACATCCCACCACTACAGTCGGTGGCTCAGGCACTGTTCTGGGCAGCTGGGAGCACACTCAGTAGAGAACCGTGGATGGGGAGCTGAAACATCTCCCTAAAACTTAAAATTTGAGTCTGTGTGCCTTTTATTGGTATTTGAGTCAACTTGCCTAGCTGTAAAAAGAAAAATATTTCGGAGTGGGATGCATATTTATAGGAGAACATTTAAAATAAATATCAATTTACTATCCTTAAAAATTTATGCAAGGAAAGCATATCAGAGTGGTATGCTTCTCCTAGTAGGGAAGGCATACACTGGGGGAAAGCAAATAACTTTTGTATTTTCTTTGCAATGTATACAATGATATACCCCAACACGCACACACACACACACACACACACACACACACACACACGCACACCCTCTACCCTATCTGTTCAGTTGCTAGTTGGGTTGACTGGAGCAGCACAGAATAATTTCGAGTATTGCTCAGAATACATCTTCGGCCTATAGCAGGGAACCAGGGATTTGAGAATAAAGTCTTTCTATAAGCTGCTAATGAATGCTCCCCCCCAACCAGCAGAGAACGAGTCGATGATGAAAGAATTAAGAACTGTTACCACTTGACTGGCTCTCCTGGTTGGATCTGTCTTTTCCAATGGGATTGACCTTTCTAGGACTTCTGCCTGCGTGAGAGGTCCCACCCTGTCACTATTTTAAGGAGATCTGTGAAAGGCTCCTTATTTTGTGTTCCTCCCCCACCCCCATTAGGCCACCACTGTGTACTAGTGCTTGAAATTAATCAAGGGCCCCTTCTAGGAAAGGGATTCCTCTTTGAGAGAAACGGAACTGGACACTTTTCTGCCTTCCCACGCACGTCTCTTCCCCCTGCCAGACTCTGTTCCCCCAAAGCTCCCCCAGACAAAGCCTGGAGACTCTGGGGAAGCTGCGAGGAGCCCAGACCCGCTCTTGCCAGACAGCTGCTGTTTGAACCCAGTTCTGACCGTAAAATCAAAAGTGGGTCCGAGGGAAGCGGTAAACACGGTGCAATGAGCCTTTTGAAGGCAGCTGATGCCTCATTTGGGGTGACATGTTGTGGCTGATGAGTGTGGATGATGTGGGGTTTTCGATAAGTGCCTCATCAGTATCCTCATCATGCCCGTGTTGCTCTGCCGCGGCGTGTGCCCTGACTTGATTGTAATTGCCCGAATCTGCTCCCGCTGCTCAGGCGCGCACAGTAATATGCAATAAAACAGCAAGGAGTGAATGTTAACCGTCTGAGTTCTGACACGGTGGCTCTGCAGTTCAAGATCTCCATTAAGGACTGGGGAAGGGGGGGTGGGGGACCTGTAAGAAAAGAAGGCATCAGAAATTTCCCAGGGCCCGCTTGTGTGATCAAAGGGAAAGTGCAGAAATTAGGCGCCATTTAGTCTTACATGCTCACAGGTAGACACTAACAGGTAGTTTGCTAGCATATATTTGTAATTAATTTCTTCCATCCCCAGGTGTCCCTGTTTGGATCATTAGCTCTAACAGCATGCATGGCTGTCACCTCTTTCCAGATGTGCACGTGGTCATTTTCTGCAGGGATGCCCAGTCCTTCAAGCACCTAGACCCCAGAGTCCACTGAAGGTTGGTCCAGACAGAGCTGCTAAGGGGTAGTTTTTCAGAGGACTCGGAAGCAGCCCTCAGAAACATTAACCAAATGACCACTGCCTACCAGCTGTCTTTCAGTTTCAGTAGCTCCCAGAGTGGCCTGTTGGCTCCTTTGTTCTATCCTGTTCACAGGTGTAGGGAAACCTCAATTGCACACAATTGCACCCAACTGCTAGTGTCAGGGTGCCCAGAGCTGTAGAGGAGGGAGTGGCCCCAGGACTACACAGTTACAGTGGCCGGCAGAACCCTTCTGGGAAAGAGGCCTGTCAGGTGGGCAGGTCATTTTAAATGAGGGAGGAAGGGAATGACTGGAGTCAGTTTTTAAATAAATGAGGTAAATTTCTTTAAAACAAAACCTTTTATTATTTTGAGAGAGAGAGAGAGAGAGAGAGAGAGAGAGAGAGAGAGAGAGAGAGGAGAGAGAGAGAGAGAGAGAGAGAGAGAGAGAGAGAGAGAGAGAGAGATATTGGGTAGGCATGTCTGAACTCAGGTCTTCAGGCTTGGCAACAAGCAGCAAGCCATCTCCATAGCCCCAGTGAGATAATTTTTCTTAATCAAGTTACACTTTGTGCAGCCTGGATTCCAGTCTTGGTCTTATGATAAATATAAACTCTTGGCAATGCAAGTCCTGCATTGTAAAACAATTTGCTTGGCCTTAGCCTGCCCCCTTAAACCTGGAATGAATCATAAATGTATCTTTTGTAGCTACTACTCAATGTATCTACTTAGAATTAGCACCTCAACAAAAACATTGTATCCTTTGCGATTTCCTGTTCGCTGGGTCTTGGTGGCAGTAACTCCAGGATGAGACTTTAATTATGTATGTAAAGCTCTACCACTGTGTTACTTTTTAAAAGAAAGTGGGGTTTGCTTAAAAGTGTTTCTTTTCTTTTTTTTCTTCTTCTTCTTTTCTTCCCTCCTCATTTCTTACAGTCTTTTCAGGACATTACAAATGCCATTTGTTTAGACTGTGGCTCTTCTTCTTTGAAGAAAAAAAAAAGTCTCACATTTGAAACTAATTAATTCAGCCTCCACTGCCCCTTGGAAGCCCTAATACAGATGGGGTTTCATTAACAATGAATGTCTATATCAGGAACTGCTTAAGAGAAACAATTCCTGCCCGTGTGGATAATTAATAGAACACCTCACAGGAAGACCACCTCCACCGTATCTACCGGGGCCTTGCTTAACAAGCCTGCCAGATTTAGCTTCCCTCCTGCCCTAACCAGTAGTTCTTCACAGTAGCTGCCAGAAGCTCCTTTTCAGTAGGTCACTGTTCCAGCCCACCAGGTTCTGATCCTGGTAGCCTTCAGCTTGGATGGGCATGAGAATGAGCTTAGTCTTGTTTGCCAGTGTCTATGATACTGTAGGAGGCCGCTGTTCTCCGCCCCACTGGCAGGCCTTACTTTGACATTAATGGCCCTACCCATCTCTTGCTAGTAGTTAAGGTTTAACCCTGCGTTTTTCAGACCATGTTCCTCACAGAGTCAGCCATTCTGTTCCATGTACCATCCCTTCAGGTATTTCCATTTTCTTTCTGCCTTAACCAGGTGTACAGGTTAGTGGGTGGCGCTTTGCAAAGCTGTTGCTTTGACTCAGGAGCTGGCTGCCTATCAGAGGTAGGTGATTTCAGGACAGAGTTCTGGCTCTTCTACTCAAGTTGACTCTGCTAACATCACCACATTAGCACATGACCCCTTGGCAGGTGACTTTGCCAATGAAGGATTTTAATCTCTTAAAAACAAGCATATTAAATACACACAATTGTAGAACATTGTTTTACATCAGAAAGAGTAAACAATTGTATCAGAGAAACAGAAAAAGCACAAACAACCTCAGCTGTAAGTGTGAGTGCTCTAAATCAATGAGCTGCTGGGTGAAGCTCTGGATGAAAAAAGAGCTAAATCAAGAAGTGCTATCAAATGCAACCAGGACAACAGCAAATTACCTCTCAGAAAGTGAGGATGGTGGTTTATTTTTTCCTCAGAAATTTATTATAAAGAATGTTCAAAGATGTGATTTTTAAAATATTGGTATTAAACGATTTGTAAGATTCTGTTCATAACTAGTATTAATTCATTTCTATGCTGGTCCAAAGAAGTAGTAAATCGAAAAGCAAAGGGTAGTAACTAGAACTTTCTTGATGCACATATGTGCTTTTAGATTCACATCATTCAAGTGCTGCATGTATACACACATTAAAAGTATGTGCTTACCATGGAAGTAAAGGTTAAACTGAGTTTGGTTCTAAAAAGAGTTTTCTACCATAGCAATTAAGAAAAGGAGAAAGAAGAAAAGTGGATTCTGAAACACAGAGATTTTTGTTAAATGGCAGGTTTAATCAGCAAGAGTGCACAAGTCAGCTTTTAGATACTACAGCAACCTGATTGGATCCAGGCCTATAGGACCCGACTGTGAATTCCTTGCAAGTTGAAGGATGTGCAGAAACCTCAACATCAACAATTCATTTCAAAAAGGAAAGAAAACACAAACAAAATTAACCCTGGCATAGCATTTCAACATGTAGATAGAGTTGCCATGGGAACCTGAGAGACGCTCAGTGTGAAACTACAACCTGAGCTTACCTGGAGGAATATACACAGGGAGAATATACTTGTGGGGCCTGATGTCATCAGCTGACTGCTGGTGTCTTCTCTCCATGGAACCTGAGCAAATGCTGTGTACTGAGAGTCAGCAGAAGAAAGTAGGTCCTCTTGCTTGTTTGTCTATGCTAAGTATAGTATTGTTGATATACTATAACATAGTTCCTTGTTCAGGTAGCATGAACAGGGCTGAGAATCAATCATTTGATGATCCCGTTGTAGTTGTCTGGATCCTACCCCCGTGGTCCTCTCCCCACGTACTACATTTTAGGGAAACAAAGAGCTAGGTATCCTACTAAACCTCTGCACTGACTCCAAGCTGCAAAAGAGACTGGTGAGATCACATGACCTCGAGTTAAACCAGTAAGAGCCAGTGATGCCTCCCTGAAGAATGAAATGTCAATGTGGCTTTATTTGAGCAATGACTTGTAGACTAGTAGGTCTTCCAAAATGAGTTACTCATTCTGACAGAGGCCACAACCTTCCTGGCAGTTGGGATAGATCTTTAGGCTAGAAATAAATATGTCCTCAAGTTAGAACCACTGTCCTAGGATTTTGATGAAGCAACCTGACTTATTATAAGTGACTAGATTCTATTCCGTAATCATGTAGAAGGAGCTTTAATGATTGAGGGTAGATTTATAATACTGGATCTGTTGGTATTAGGGTCAGAAGAAGAGTGCATTGAAGATGGGGAAATTGGTGGCTGCTGTGGGTACAGCAGAGAAACACAGCCTGTGTCCTAGTGTGGGACCTACTGTAGTCCTAAACTTGGGACAAAAGAGACAGGCAAAGACCCGAGTTTCAGTCCTTATTTCATTTTTCATATTTTTGCCAATAAGGAGACCTTTAAAAGAAAAAAGAAACAGAATAAACTAGATGTGTGCCTCAAGACGGACAAAGGGAATGCAAAATTAAACTCTCAGTGTGAAAGGGAAGGCACAATGGAGCCGTCTAGATGAGACACCTTTGGAGAAAATTTCAATTTCACTGTTTCTTTTCTCTCTTGGTTGGATTTTTTTCCCCTCACAGATGTGCTCTGTAGAAAGCCTGAAAGCCTTTTTTAAAAATTATTTCTTATTTTCTTTCTCGTTTTACTATGTAGTATACATTTTTTTTTTTAAAAATTCCTGCTAATATTGAAACAGTTCCCAGTTTCCGAGGTTTGTCTCTGACACTCAGGGACAGTCAACAATGCCTTCCATCGACCCCTTCTTGTCCGTTCAGCTTCTCATTTTCTTCATCCCACCTTTTCCTTTACCCCCTCCTTACCTCTTACCAACCTTTGTGGTGCGGGTAGTTTGTGATTTTCATAAAAAGTCATTTCCATTTTTTATAAAAACAGTCTAACCTACTTTTGGACATAAACAAATTTCTATCTGTGATTTTTGTATAACTAAACTAGCGGGGCTCGGTCTTGTTAGCAAGCAGGCCGCTCATGGTCATTCACTATGCAGATTCTGCCTGTGAAGGTATTTGTACAAGGAAACACTGTGTTTTTATCTGAGCACTGAGTGACATCACTCATAGCCCCGTACTATAGAGATGCAAAATCGCCGACTTTAAAGTCTGTAACTCTGAGTTGGGACATGACTATGGCATGGTGTCCTTCATCATCTTTTCATGAGATTTTTCATGAGTTGTGTATTCTACCCAGGGTCATGAAATCAGAGCTCTCTAGAGAGTGAAACATGGAAGAGACAAACTAAATTTTATATACTTTTTCTCAATTTATTTTATTTATGTATATGAGTGTTTCTGCCTGCACGTGCATGTAAGTGCTCCACAGATGTGGCTGGTGCCCTTGGAGGGCAGAAGAGGGTATCTGATCCCCTGGGGCAGGAGCTCTGGATGGTTGTGAGCTGAAGTTGGGTGCTTGAGAGTGGAGCTCAGGTCCTCTGCAAAAGCAGCTAGTGCTTGTAGCAGCTGAGCCATCATCTGTGCAGCCCAAGACAAAGTAAAATATAACGTTGGCAGATGCCGGCAGTGTCTGGAGCTCCAGATGCATGGCAATGACGTTTGAGAGCATTCGTAGTTTTCCCAGGAAACCCCTGGATTTTCTCATTTGTGGTGCCCTCTTTGTTCTCAAGCATTTGATTTCCCTGACAGCCCTCTGCTTGCTTGTGTTTCGATGCTGGGCTATGTTCTGAAGCTGAAAAAACAATACATGTTCTTGAAAACTAGGGATTTTTGTAGATGTGGAAGAGGTTGAGTTTTCTCTAATATTATGAAGCCAAACAAGTAGACTTCAGTGTGTTTATTTACCAGATTGAAAAAAAATAAAGTTTTCTTTTATGTCTACCTGAAAAGAGACTTCTAAAGAACTTATTCTTTGGGTCATGAATTTGAAAGGGACTGGTTGCGGGCAGGGCAGGACACCATAGGATTTGCATGGAAGAGACAGCAGGGTAGATGGGAACAGTGCAAACACAGTGATCATGTGTGACATTCTCAAAATCTGTAAGTTCAAAACCACCTATGGACAGAATACTCAGAGTATACATTTTAAGTTTCTGTTAGTTAAGAAGCTTATTGAAGAATTGACGAGTTATGAAAAAATACTGTCCATGAGTCAACAATGGGATAGTTGCCTATTGAATACCTTGGAAAAGTCTTTTTTCTTAATCTTCTCCACTTTTAGATCTAAGAAGAAACCACTTCCTACTTCCTCATAGGGAAAGTTCACCTGTAATAGAATTTCATCTTTACTGTTTAAAAGTTGCATGAAAATAACAACTGTGCTGGTGTTGCTTGGGGCTTGTTTTATTGTGTGTTTGTTTGAATATGATTTTATTTTGAGAAGGAGGATGCTGTTGTATTGGGTTTTTGGTTTTTCATAAAGACCTTAAAGTTGGGTCAGAGGAGGATCCAGAAGGACAATCAAAATGCTTTTAAATTTAAAAATTGTTTTAAATAATAAAAATATAATAATAATAATAATAATAATAATAACAACAACAACAACAACATCAACTACCACCATTACTCTGCACCCCAAGCAACAACTATGAGTAAAAGAAACTTAGGGAAAACTCTTGTGGTGTATCTGAATGACAATGGAGTGTCATTTTTTTGATAATATAGTCTGCTCCTATAGTTTACCTAGAGCTACTGAACTAGAGCAAGCTTTAAAAAACTGAAGTAAATTACCTGGAGTAAAAAAGAGCTATAATCTAATTAGAATTAAGCTGAACTCAAAAATATTTAAAGAGACTTAGAAACTATCTAAGATAATATCTTTAAAATATGTCAAGAGCTGGGCCTGGTGACACATGTCTGTAATCCCAGTACTTGGAAGACTCAGACAGTAACAGCAAGAGTTCAAAGCCAGCCTCTGTGGCAATGCTAAGTTCAAGGCCAGTGTGCACTGTGTGAAATAAATCCGTACATATATGAGTGTCCCTCTAATAAATAAAAGTGTTTTTAAAGTGAAATATTGTAAACTCTCTTTAAAATTATTTTGAAAGTCATTTTGTTTCCCAAGTTTTGTTTTTTTTTTTTTTAAATGCATCAATTCCTTAGTCTTGTGTGCCACCAAAACTTACAGAAGATCGAACATATTTCTAAACTTTTCTATAGTAGCCACAAAACTAAGACCGGGGTAGAAGATTCAAAACATTTATTCATGTACCGTAGACAACTTTTTATCACATTTAATGTCAATGCACAATACTCACGAGAAAGGGCCACAGCCATCAGTCTGCAGCGTGGTAAGTTCTGTCAGAACCGGTTGGTTCTCTTCTGCCTTCAGTACATTCTGCCGCTATTTTACTAGATGTCACCTGCACCGCCAACGCTCACTTTCATCAGATGGGCTCAATGCTTTCATTTGTGCGTGCTTAAGGAAAGGTTGTTAGCATGCGTGATTGCAGTCAGCAGACCTCAGATTCAGCTTTCCACTTATTCACTAACGTGGAGATGTTGAACTGGGAAAAGAATTATCTAGGACTGCTCAGGGTATCACATTCTTCTAATAAACAACAGTCATTTTCTCTAACTGCCATATGCCTATTGGTGTCAGTCTAATAATTATATGCTATCAATTTTGTGTCACTGCCTCCAGGATTCCCTGTCTACTGGGCATCACTTTTAACTACTTCTCTTTACCCAACAGACGGTCTAATTGCTGTATCAAAGATTTGCTTGAACCCATTTTAAGTATTATACATTTGACCATAAAATCTTGCATCTGCATTGAGGATACATTTATATCAAACTTATAGCTTTAAATTTCACTCAAGAGCAAAGCCTCATATGTAATGCGGGTTTTGAATGCAGATTTACTATAAAATAAGTGAATAATAATGCCAGGTTATTTTGGAAAGCGTTCTTTTATGCGTTTAATACAATCACAAAATGGCTGCCCACAGGTGGTCTTTTCAGAAGGTTAAGCCACAATGCTCAGAACAAAAAGGACACTAGAATCTAATGTTCTTCAGAATTTAAAAAGCTGTTCACTTGCTTTTGTTAATTTTCTGATTTAGCCATGTCCATTATTGTCGAGCCCCAAATGCAGGACATTCTTTTTTGACATTTTGCCCTAAATAGACACTGACCGAGGCTGACTCTCAACTAGCTGTTTTGTCTCACAGGCGGAAACTAGCTGTGAACAATGGGCAAGCATTCTTGGTACTTAAATGAATAAGGGGTAGAGTAGTTTTGACATGCAGCAACTCTGGCAAATTCTGGGTTAACAAAAGTGCGTTTGACAAAAGATGAATTTCTTTTCCTATATTTCCCCCAAAAGTAAGTATTTAATTACGTCTTAACACATTTCCTTCTTTTTTTTTCCCCTTACAGGATTATATGCCCTAGTGACAAGCTCATTCACTTTCCCAGGTTATCATGTGGTATTAAAGACCATTCCATTTAAAGCCTGCTACAAAACAGATATTCTTTAGCCAATAATTAATCACTTAAGAGGAAAAGGGTAAAATACATATGTGGTTTCATCACAGGGCTAACATTACATTGTAATGCTAGCATTTTGTAAGATGAAGTTGTTTATCGAGCTTATGGGAAAATTGAAAACGGTGGCAGTGCCTTTTTTCTAAGCAAAGGATCAGGATATATTTATATAAGATAAAATATCTCAAATGGGAGTAATTCATAAATGAAGAAAATCAGAGCCAAGTGGTAAAACTTGCTAGCCACAATTGTAAAAACTAGCCTCTTCAATTGAGCTTTTAGAAATACTGATATGTACAAAGCATGACATCATTTGTATTTCTGTAAAACCAAAAAGTCCTTTACTTGAAGAAATAGTCTGGTAATAGGTAATTGTGAGAAGGGCATAAATAATAGACTTTTAGGGAATAAATACATGAAGTAATCTATTAGAATTTATTTTCTAATTGTTTTATTAATAAATTTCTAATTGATTTCAATAAATGAATAGAAAAGTTAAAATAACTAAAGTTTTTTGTCTAGGAGATATCACAGAAAGAAAACACTAATTTAAGGGTTTTGTTTAAAAATGCAGTTTGGGGTATGTCCTGAGCTGTTCCTAATTCAGCTATATTCACCTTGGCCACCAGCTCCAACAGCATGCCTCAAAGAAATAGCAACATTCAGAACGGGGAACTGGCGGCACCAGAGAATCTGGCCTTTACCATCTTCAAGAGCAAAGAAGAGTCCATTACAGATGTTGAGAGGTTTAGACAGACCCTCTGTTGTTATTGGTGTATCTTGTTCCTACTGTAGGAATGGACAGATGTTTTACAAGTAGACCTTTTTGTGTAGACACAATCTTGTAGGAACGGAGCTCCCCATAAATGTGGTGTTCATTGTTTTTCATTAGACTGCCTAATCAACGATCGCCCTTCAAGGATTCATGAGTTTTCTGGTCTAGAGAAATGCTTAAACTACTTAATATTTACTTTACTTTAAAAGTAGACATATTTCCCTATGTAAATTGGGTTGGCCTCAAAATCCAGTTAAGAAGCACAAACAGGGTTGTGGTGTGACTAGGAAATACCTAAAACCCTGCCTTCGATCACTTCTACTCTATCCCATGGGCTGTATGTAACCTGGGTTTGAGGTTCCTATCTAACTGCAAAGAAGTCTGGGAACTGTAGTATACTAGTAACTTCTCTCCTGCTGTGATAAAACACCATGACCAAAGATGCTTATCAAAAAGAGAGTTTATTTTGGCTCACTGTTCCAGGTTCCAGGGTGATTAGAGTCTAGCAGGGATGGCAGGAAACTGAAGGATCAAGCCCAGACATGAAGCTGAGAAAGCATTCTGGAAGTAAAATGAGGCTACATAATTTCAAAGTCTACCCCCCAGTGAACGATTTTCTCTGACAAAGCTACACCACCTACACCTCCCCAAAACAGTGCCACAAACTAGGAACCAAGTTTCCAAATACCTAAACCTATGGGGGACATTATTCATTCAAACCACATGTAGTTTACTCAGGTCCAAAAAAATGAAAATAATGTTGTTGATATTCTAACATGTCTCTGCCAAATGGTCTTTAGCAAATGATTAAAGATAATTCACCTTTCCTCTCCATTTCTGAGTCATACCACCTATAAATTGCACTTATTTGTATAGGCATCTCAAATATCCTTATGACATCATGGACTAAATTGTTCCTCAATACTTTGGGAATTAAAATACCCTTTCAGACTTTATGAGTATGTTAAGTGATCTGGATTTTGGGGGAAACTTCTAATTAGCTACTGAAAGCAAATGAAGAGCCATTTGCTGCTATTTACCAAGTAAGTAATGACCCTGAAACTTGTTTTAGCTTTCTCAAGTTTTCATATAGAAAATGCCTAGCAAAGACAGCCAAGAGGCACCTTACAGATACTGTGGGATTCCTGTGTTACTGTGAACACGAATAAGACTATAAGAGCACGAGACTCAACACAACACATTACTAAAAGATTTGTGCATTGAGAAATATCAGGAACAGTACTGGCCAGAGAAGCATTTCAGTGGATTATGGCTTTCTGGATCATCAAATTTATATCATTTATTTTTTAAACTCATAATTGTCATTTTTCATTATCTGGTTCAAATGTAGGGAAGGTATAAGTCTACATCATAAAACTTAATAGCAAGTAGTATTGAATATGTTTATTCTTTTATTATCCTGTTAGAGTGTTTGTATTGTAGAACTAGAAAATGAAGCCATAATTAATTTCGGCAGCTAGTCCAGCCACACAGACAGAAGCAATTCACTTGCATTTGTGAAACAAATTGGTAGTGAGAACCTATTTTGCTGCTGAAACCAAATAGAATATTTTCATGATATTGTTATGCTAAGTTGAACATCACACCTTTTGTGTTCTCTCCATTTGGCCTTGAATAAACATTAGAACAATAATAATCTAAATGATTTGCAAGTGGTTTTGAGCAGTTGCCCATCTGCTTTGGACAAAATTATACAAATCAATTACATGGACATAAAAGCCAAACAAATGTGGATGACTCAACAGCAGAAATAAAATGGGTAAACCCTTATGTTTTGTTCACCATATATCACCCCTCCTAACCAGAGATGAGTAAATTAGGCTCATTAACCTTGAAAAATTATATAATTTGTACATAATAGGTTTGAAACAATACTTTGTTTTCTGGTTATGATGGATATTTTTGTCAATGGCATGGTATAGCTTAATTAGAAGTTGACAAAAGGGATCATTTGGAAATGGTTTGTTCTGTCCTAGGACAATTATTTTCATGAAATTGGCTTGTATTTATTGCCACTCTAGAACTCTAACTGAAATATCCAATTGCTGCATTGTGTTGAGATAGAAGAACTGTGTATTATGTCTTAAGATATTAGCACTGAACCTGTGGACAGAGGTTCCACTTAAAGGAAACCAAAGGAAACACTGTTTAGCTTTTCACTGGATGTTTGTCAATAAAGATTCATAAAACTATCTGTTTTGATCCCACCAATCAGAGTTTGGGGTTGGGGTGGATCTGGGACCTTAAGAAGATGATTGGGGAGGGTGAATTTGATCAAAATACATTTACGAAATTCTCAAAGAAATTAATAAAAATATTTTAAAGACATCAACAAAGACATTTTTCATTTGGGGTAAAAGGAAGCAAAACTGGAAACATTTAGCTCCCTGGAGGGTGTCCTTCTTCCATGGAGGGGAAACTTCCCAAGGCTACCGTTCCAACATCATAACTGTTCTGACAGTCATTGCTGGAAAGTGTCACGATTCAGGTTTCTGGTTCCAGTTGTCTGTTTCCATTTAGATGCTTCAACATCATTGCCTGTGGGTGGTCCCTCTCTGTCAAAGAAGCTTCCAGTTATCAAGAACTGGGCTGAGAATCCCAGAATGGCTGTGGATGAAAATCTTTGCTACCAGTTCTCCTACTCTAGCCGAGCAAATGCATAAGGAGACGAGGGCTTATAATTCAGGCTTGTAATTCAGAGAAAGGGAGGGACAAGCAAGAGGGAGGGGAGGGGGAGAGGGAGAGGGAAAGGGAGAGGGAGAGAATAGGTTGGCACAGGGAGAATTATTGGTGGCTCACTTCTTAAGCTGGACGAGACTGTGTACACTGACTGATACCTAAGAGACCCCCTCAGATGTCCCCAGCCTGGACAAAAGATTATTTTCTTATCTTGTTCATTCTGTAGATCTACCGTATAAAATGACCATGGGAAAGTTATTTTCTTCTTCATCTTTTAGCACTATCATCTTGTTCCCTGCTGTCTGAGGACATTCTATGTGCTCAGCGTCTGTGAAGAGAGATGTTCTTTCATATTCTTTCTGTGCTTCTCTCCCCCAGACTAGATTCTCATAGTGAGATGTGGGACAGAAATGATGGATTAGCTGTTAGGAGTACTGGCTGGACAATATGAGGATCAGAGTTTGGGTATCAATACCCATGTAACATGCTGAGCATCCTGTACACATCTGTAAGCCTAGAAGAAGGCAGAGAGAGAAAAGTCATAGCCTGCTGTCTTCCATCCTAGCTAAGAAAACATGAGTCCCAGATTCAGGAGAGACCCTACCTCAAAGAGAGTGATGGAGGATACCCGTTATCCTCTTCTCTCCCCCCCCCCCCGACAAATCTAAAGATGAGATACAATAGCAATGTATGCTATTCTGAGCCTTGAGTTTGTATTTTGTT
Source organism: Rhynchomys soricoides (assembly GCA_019843965.1). NCBI lineage: Eukaryota > Metazoa > Chordata > Mammalia > Rodentia > Muridae > Rhynchomys > Rhynchomys soricoides. The sequence goes on along the minus strand of JADRCH010000040.1, from coordinate 16,847,084 downwards.
CTGATGATGTCTGGGCAATCTTTGTAATTTCTGCTTGCTGCCTTTCTCTGTGTGTGCTCTTTCTCGCAGCACCTGCACACATCTTGATTTCTTAATCACTCTGGGTTGTTGCTTGCAATTGTTGTGTTTTCAAAGCTCTTCATGCATCGGGATTAATCCAGAGACTTAAGGTTGGCACTGGGGGAGTTAAAACACTTGAGGAGTAGTGTAAGTTCTTAATTAATACAGAAAGAAGAATCACTTATAATTTATTTCAAAATATCCAGTGCTGTTCCAAATACTATTTTGGAGTAACTGGGTGTGCAGTGAACAGTCTTCCATGGCTCCTCATTCACAGAGTCTCCCTGCTGGTGTGAGGACTGTTCAGAACAGCACTTCACTTTTTGGTTTATTTATTAAGATCCTGCACTCAACTCTAAGAAATTAGCCTCCTAGAGGTGAATCACTTCCTACATAGCGAAGAAGAAACGTGTTCCTATAGCAAAGAAGAAAAGCTTGCATACATTCCTGAAGCAGACAGAAAAGAAAGATCAAATAGGTTTATCACATAGTCCATTCCAATGTGAAATGGGGCAGCTGGGTGTTTCAATAATGTGCACCAAGTGTCTAAAAGAGTGAGCTTGTTACATCCCATTAGACAAGGTGCATGTCCTGGATGGGAACATGATGGGTTTTGTTGTTGTTGTTGTTGGTGGTGGTGGTGGTGGTGGTGGTGGTGAACTTTTAAACTCAAAGCTCTTTAGTAATTGAAAAATGGAAGAGCTTAAAGAAAAGTGTTTTTAAGCATGTAGGACATTCTGAATGCTAATAGTGTGACTGAAATAGAAGGAGACACTGGGAGAGCTCCAGGCAAGACTTATGTCCGGTGTGCAAAATCACCTCGCTACAAGTCAGTCGGTGCTCTCATCATCTGCACTGTGTGCTGTGAGGCAGTGCCCCTTCTCCTCCTCTGTTTCCACCAAGGGTACTGTCTGCTGCTTCAGAGTTTCCAGATAAATAATGTCAACTAGACTTCGAGTCTCTCAGAAAAAAAAAATTTTTTTTCAATGATGGCTAGCTCAATAGCAGAACACTTGTAGAGCATTGCAGAGCCCTGAGTTCTACCTCAACACTGAAGAAAGAAAGAAAGAAAGAAAGAAAGAAAGAAAGAAAGAAACAAAGAAACAAAGAAAGGAAGACCAGAGTAACCACCACCTCAGACACACTTGTCTAATTTACAATTAAGCTGCCTGCCTGAGCAAAGCTATATACAAACGTCCAAAAAGGCTCAGAAGGACAAAGACAATGACTTGGTGTTGGTCATACCCACTCACACTCGTCCTTTCTCTCCTTTTCTTTGCTATCATGATGCATAAGGAAGAACAAACAATATCTGTTCATTTGGGGGAAGTAAAAGCTCACATACAGCTCACAATCATGCCCCACAGAAAGATGTACATGACCTTCACTACCACTTTGCTCTCTAAGGTACTTTTTGACAGCAAGAAGTTTGTCCAATAAACATTAGTTCAAGGATGAGCCCCTAGGCCCCACTTCTTATGTCTTCAACACTTATATAAGGAACGTTGAGCAATGACTAGATACACAATGCTAGGGCACATCAGACATGCAGCCTTAGCCTCTTCATTAACATTCATGTACTTGAGGCATCTGTGTTGAAACAGACTCCTAGACAGTCTGCACTGTCCCTGTCAAAACCACTGGTTCTGTGTTCCATTCTCTGGAGTTTGTGGTAGGTAATTACCTAGTTAATGAAGTATGTAACTCATGACTCAGGCAAGTTAATCCAAGTTAATCTACTACATAGGAGTGAAGCATTTTTGAGCAAAGAGAAATTGCCCATCCTGATCTCATCAGGGCTCATGCTGTGGGTGACAAACATTTAGCCCAAACAAGCTGAATTTGCCCTTGTCATAGCAGAGGCATGATGGTAAGATGAGCAGCTCTCCTTCAAAGACATACTTCATCCCAGAATTTGAGGCACAGTCCTGCTGACCTGATTGTAGAGGGTGGAGCTGAAAGAGCTTTGACAGCCAATGCCAGATACCAGGGCATGTGAGTAAGTTCATAGGTAGGCTTCTTTCCTGTGGCATTTCTTCTTTTACATTAGCACTTCATCAAGATGGGCATCTTAGGGATTATGTTGCTTGCTAGAAATTATGATGTGGCTGTATTGTGATGTGTTTAAAAAAATCAAGTTTGATGAACTCTGTATCTCTTCATTTGAGATGGCAATTGCAATGTTGCAATAGAAAAGGTCATTTTCATAATTTTAATTGAGCAATTACCCCCTTCTTCTGTTTTTATTGAAGACCACCTTAGTCTTTCCCCTAATCACAATGTAGACCCACCGTAAATAAAATTTCTTCTCCCTAAAGAGACAAGAGTACTGACCTGAGAGAAGACAAAGTCAGGCAAAGGCATCCTGCCTTTTTGACTCCCTGCCCTTGAGTCTGAAGGCCTCTCTCTGCAAACTGGGATACAGATTCAATGCCTTCTTTGCTTACAGCACACATCTCATGAGGAAATGTATGAAAAGTCCATCAGCCAGGGATGTGTGTGTGTGTGTGTGTGTGTGTGTGTGTGTACACCACTTATCCATTATTAAAATACAAAAATAAATAAAATTTCATATTTTTAGTACAGCTACTTTTAAAAACTGTATTTAAGCAGGTTACAAGAAGGCATCTCAAATATATTCATTGTAGTTTCTTCAAGTGGAATTTTTCTGAAATTGATGTTCTAAGACTTAGAGTTTAAAGGTTAAAATTCCTTCTATCATAACCACTTCTGGATAATGTACCAAAGCATCTCCATCAATTCTCTGCATTGTAGCCAGTAGCCAGAGTGAGCTCTCAAATGTACAAGTCGGTTGGGGCGATACTCTGGCCCCCTCCGCTGACCTCTAAGCCCTATTTGTAAAACACTTTGTACTGACATCCATCCTCTCCCTCTGTGAGGACTGTATTCTACTCTTCTTTCCTTGGCGGCTGGCACTGCCCTCCACACATGCCAGCGGAACAATGAACTAGGTTGAATGTATAAGTGAAGAACAGGACAGTTGCACTCTCCGGAGCTTTTACAGAACCGGAGAATTCAGACAGATGGTCTTCTCACTGCTTGAGGGCAAATTTCATTCATGAGCTTTAAATCTAATATCTATCTGTGTTTAGCTTCTAGCAAAATATCAAACAATCCAAAAATAATGACAAAAAGCTAAAACCGAAAGACCCCTCAGACTGCAAAATTCAGCCTGTTTGACTTCGATGTCTTTTGTTTTTGATACAGTATTTTCCCTTTTATTGGAAGTCTTTACTTTGCAAGCCACAAGAGTGGTGTGCACTGGGGGAGATAAACTATAGCTGACAGCAACCAACTGTGTTCATACTCACACCTATACATTTGTTGTGTGACTATCAGTAGTTAGCAAAATGAGGGTGGGTAAACGTTAGAAAAAGTAAGAAAAGGACAGAGACGCTTTGTAGGAGTTAGTTCTGGCTCTTCCTCACATCCTCATGCGCCTAGAAATAAGACTCAGACTCCAAATACATTTATTAATACATAGGCCATACAGCTAGGCTCTACTCTTACTGGATCTAACTTAAAACATCTCATTTGTTTTCATCTACATTCCGCCATGTGGCGCATGGTTACCGTGCTCAGGCACCATGAGTCTTCCCTGTTGGATCTCCCACACCTGACTCTATCCCAGAATCCCTTCTGCCTCTTGGATGTCCCACCTCCTATTTCCTGCCTAAACCATAGGCCATCAGATTTGTTACTGACAGGTACAGCATCCATAAAGACATAGGATAGTTTCTGTACAATACTTCTATTTCCATAAGTATTTTTAAATAAAACCCTCTAGCTCTTGAAAACAGTGGAAAAAATATTCTGAAAAAGAAGACCTTTTAATGATAAATTAAATCTTGCTTTTGTGCTGAAACAGCTCAGGAGAGGTTGTTTCCTATGGGGAGCCAGGTAATAAACATGGGATGGGAGTCAATGGTGTGTGTGTGTGTGTGTGTGTGTGTGTGTGTGTGTGAACACATAGCAGAGGTGAAGGGATCTGGCCCATGGAGGGGAGGCAGGATGCACTACTGTCAGGGTAGAGTCCATTGTAGGATAAGATTTTGAAACAAATAGGAAAACAAAACAAAAAATACCTCACAGCTACCTAATTACATGTGACTTTCAGATCCTCTCTGAATTTCTCATGTAATTTGTGTCAAGTATTTTACACAACAACCTTATTCCATTGAAAGTATGGTTTGAGCCAGACATGAAAGGGATACAGGACAGTAATCTAGGAGTGTCAGAATGGATGACAAGGGATGACTTGGGCTCTGGAGTGGAGGGAAGACTGTCAGAGAAACAAGGGAGGCTGTGGGAAGGGCAGACCTTGTAGAGTCCCATGGGCTTTCAGAAGGACTTTGTTCCTTCTGCTGAGTGATTGGAGACTCCATTGTGGACCAGCTTCTGACTGCGAGGGACGACTCTGACTACCGTGTAGAGAATAGTGGAAAGAGCAAAGGCACTACTGTGTTGTTGGATGTGGGGCTGGCCGGGACACCATGGTGGGGTTGGAGGTGGGGCTGCAGTGAATTCCAAAGGACCTGCATGACAGTGGCTCACAGGAGAAGGGTAGCAGTGAGGCCATGACTGCCAGTTAAAGTTTGGATATATTTTGGAGGTGTAGGTAACATTTTATGACAAACCGAGTGTGGTATATAAAAAACCAGGAGGTAGGGTTGGTCAAAAGGTCATGTGATGCAAGAGCCTCTAAAGCAGCGGCTCTCAACCTTCCCGCTGCTGCGGCCCCTTTATACACTCCCTCATGTTGTGCAGACCCCAACCATAAAATTATTATTTTGTTGCTCCTAACTGTAATTTTGCTACTGCTATGAATCATCATGTTAATAATCTGTGTCTTCCGTGGTCTTAGGTGACCCCTGTGAAAGGGTCGTTTGAGGCCCAGATTTGCAGAGCTGTATTGGAAAGGATTCCACATTCTCCGGCAATGGGGTGGGGCTGTCGGATATGGGAGTCCACTCTGGGCAGCAGATGGAAAGTTTGTGCTCTCTGTAATCTCCACTTAAATCAGTGTTCTGAAAGAGAAAGACCCATCACGATTCTTTAATTAAGGACTTTTCCACTCCTTCTGTCTAGTTTTAGGTAGAAGATTTCCTTTTCTTTGAACCTTATGCTTTATTTGAATCTCACCCAGCCATCACTTTTGAAAGATAGTGAAGTTTGATTGGTTCAAAACATCTCTTTACTTTCCCCCTACTAAAATAAAAATGGGAAGAATCTTTTTTGCCTTTCATGAAGCTCCTTTTAGTGATTTTTCTCCAATGTGTCTCTGAGGGTCCAGTTCAGAAAACCTAATTATTTTTACTTTGAGTGTGGGCTTTTTCAGAAGTTACAAAGAGTTGAAACCCATATACAAGCATCCTATGGGATGCCTGCTGAGTTCAGCGGATGGTCTGTGACTTCCCTCTGAGCCAAGCAATCATCCTGGGGGAGCTGAGCTTCACCTCTTAAAAAAGGTTTGCCTCAGATGGGCTTGTCGACTGCTTACCCTCACTCATGGAAGGGTGGGCTGCTCACAAGACCCTCACCTGGGTATCCACCTACTCCTTACCACCTCATTCTAAAACTTATTCTATGTGCATGTGAGGCAGGATGGGTTAGAGTGTCTATGCCTAGGAAGACTAAGGAAGTGGAGGGTGCTCATCTACGTAGCTACAGGGAAGTCCTCATCCCTGCTGGGTAAACGCTTTCTAGGTGTGGCTTTCTGAGAGATGATGACCCATATCCCTCACCTCTGCTCTTAAAAGGAAACCCAGTAATCTCATTGGTTCCCAAGAGAGAACTTTGCTGGAATCATGCCTCAGTTTGTTGTTAAGACCTTAGGACTAGGGGTGTGGAGTTTGTTTTGGTTTCTCCCTGGAAAGGAATTTCAGCACCACTTGGTGTAATCAGCAGCAGGATAGGATAGGACTGAAGACAAGTTCGCGAAGAGCAACGGTGTTTGTGACATGGGAATGAGACCAACGGCAGAAGCAAGGCTGCATGAGGAGAGGAGACTTTACAGAGGAAGCTTTGACATGGTGGTTTGTTCCTATAAGACTTGCTGGAGTAGCGGCAAGGACACAGACAGTGCAGAAAACTGTCGGACATGTAACTGAGATGAGTTCAGTGGTGTAGGGCTGTCAGGGAGGGAAACCCCAAGATGGCAGTCTTCTTCCAGGTGATATAGAGTGGCAGACCCAGCTGATGGCTGGAGTCTGCACAGGGGATATGGAGATGTTCTGAGAACTGATGAACATCTAGAGATGAAATAACAAGCCCTGGAAATAGCACATCAGGAGCAGAAGTATCAGCATACAGTTGGTGAGACCGCCTGGCCGCCTGGCCGCCTGGCCACCTGGCCACTGCTAAGAGTAATGAGGTAAAGGTGGCAACTAGGAAAGAGACTGCAGGTGTGAGGGAGGAGCATAAGGCTGGTTCTTCAGTATTGCCCTCTGACGTAGGCAGCAAATTAGGTAAAGAAGAAAGAGAAATTGAGATATTGGTCTGCCATTTTATACAATATACATATACATATACAAGCATGAACAAAAGGAGAAGAGAACCCAAGTAGACCAGTAATACAAAGCCCCTTCTGGGGCCCCAAACCTAGGACCCACAGGACTCACATAGCAGTGAGGAAAGGGGATGTAGAAGCAACAAAAGATATGATTCAACTCTAAACTTTGATGTAGAGAACGGGAAGATCCACAGTCCAGCATGCAGACAGAAGTCTTAACAATGGTCCTGTGTAAGCGACTACAGTAATTAGAGAATGTTAAGTACCAGAATTAGGGGAAAATTTTAAAGAAGCAATGAACGAATCCCCCAGCCCTGGCTTGTGGGTAGGCTGGGATGTGGGGTGATGGGATGGGCAGGATGGGATGTGGGGTGATGGGATCAGTTTGGGTGCTGTGGGAGCAGAGAAACTGAGCAATCTAAGCACACATCTGTCCTCAAGACACAAGTTACATATCCTGAGTCAGTACAAAGGCAGCCGGCCTGATGAACTGGGTCATCTGAGCCATTGGAAGACTTGGCCCTTACTAGTGCAGGTCCCCATATATATGAACAACTGGAGAATAATAGAGGAAGGACAGGTGCTATACAAGAATGACACCTTGTATATGACAAATCCCTCCTAAGGGAAGGATTTGTGATACCCATGTCACAGGGCTGAGAGGACAGTGTTCACCAGAGGTTTAACAAGGAACTGGATCCAGCAAGGACCCTGAGACTGCCATTAGTAGCTGTGCTGAGTCATTAGTGGGCCAGGATAAACATGGCTTTGCAGGATCTCAGTAAACAGACCAGCATCTTAAGAGTGTCTGCAAAGGGAAAGAGCACCCTGGAGGAGAACGCCTGAAGTGAGAAAGAGGTCTGTCTGAGTTACTCGAAAACAAATGTGGCAAATTCGTGAGGGAAAAAAGATGACAAAAAGCAAGATTCTGTGCTAAGAAACTTCTGCAAGCCTTTAAAGCCAGAGGGGCAGTGCAAGAAGGCATCCCCTAAAACAATTCAGCATAGAAAAATCAAGTTGTCCCAGGGCTTGGCTGTCACCCTCCAGACTAAATAGGGTATTTTACTGTCCTGCAGGAGAGAGTATGCGAGGGGCAGAGATGGTTTGCCTAGTCCAGGCCTTCTACAGTAGCCAGGTGACAAGGAGAGGTTACAGCTGCAGCTACAGTCACAGTGCTCACCCAGAGACTCTGACCTACAGAGCTGGCTTGAGGGCAGTGCAGAAGGGGAGAGAGGAAATGAGGTCACTTCCCCTATGGCTCTGGGCAGGGCAGAGCTTCACAGGTCAGCCTGATTAAGTTCAGCAGGAATGGAGAAATGCTTCTGAGTATTGGAAGCAGAGAGGCTCAGAGAGAATGGGTTTGTGGAAAGCTAACTGAGGTACCCAACATTAATCGGCAGAGAAAACAATTGATACTGATAGTTAAAATCTTCCCGTGCCAGGTTAAACCTTGCTTATGTTGGACTTCAGTATCTCCTTAGTTGTGAACTTCTGCAATTATCAGACACCTGACTTGGAGCAGATGACAACAGACTTTTGAAGTGCTTCCTTATGACTATTGCCGTAACCCCATTCTTCATTGTGAGGTGACATGGGGACTTAGGGACTGGGGACTTTGCATCATTGTTCTGCCCAATCCTGGTATAACTGTGTTGTTGCATGTGTGTATAAACTGGGGGTTTGGCAGCAGATATAGAAACATGACTGATCCAAGGTTGAGAGGAAAGGTTTTATTGTAGATCTGAAGGAGTGTATAACCAGAGGCATCCGGAAGAGTCCAGAGCAAAGAAGAAAGTAGTAGTTGGAACATGGCCAGCAGCCTGGACTGGGCCCTGAAAGGAGAGATGGGTAGCTAGAGAGGAAGACAAAAGAGAGGGCATAGTAGGACTATAATGGAATGAGAAGCTGGGGGTGTGGAAGCCTGTGAGCTGGGGAAGTTTAGGGTAGAGAGCACAGAGGGAAGGACCAGGTACCTGTGATACTGTGGAAGCGGAGGTATGCTAACAGGTACCAAAAAGGCCATTTGTCCTGCTTTCTTTTGGACCCGGCAATACGGATAGCATGATGCTAGCTAACCTTTGAGTGTTTTGCAGATTTAGAGACGTGTGAGTGCATTTAAAGAAGCAAGAGTAGGGAAATTAACTCACAAAAGGGTGCACAGGTCACATGCTACTGTGGAATTCTTGAGAGTTGGGTAAGACACAAGAGAACTGGGAAAAGTTTGCCATAACCTGTGTCTTGAGAGAACATTAGAGAGAACACAACAGTTTAAAAATAGATGCTTCTAAAAGCCATAGGTGGTTAATTGGGTATCTGGTGCTAGGAGTGGGTTATCTCCCTAGGAGTTGTTAGCCAGAGACTCTAGAGGTGCTTAAAACAATAAAGGCTGTCACCATTGTTGTTGGTCACCTTCCAGAACTGAATGGTAAAACCCTCCTGTTGAAGACGTTGCATGCTTTGGTTTCTGGACTTGGAGAAATAAGACAAGACTTAGCTGGCTCTAGGGAGTGTTCCCTCCCTGCCAGAAGTTGCAACTAAGAATGCAGGGGAGAAATAAGGCCATTCAGCTGTGGATCCAGCTTCACAATGGAAGTGCCAAGTAAGATGTGCCAGCCAATGCAATAATGTCTTCTGTGGTTATGGATAAAACCAACCTTCTAACTGAACTTAAGGTTTACTTCACAGGGAAGCCATTCACATCTGGATGGGGTAACTTAGATAAAAGCCCATTGCCAGGGAAGTAATAGGCTCCAGTGAAGAAACAAAGGCTATTGATTGGTTAAATGATGTACTAGCTCCCAACAATTGTGCTTACAATCATAGGTTATTATTGCAGTCAGTGTTTATTTGAATACATTTCTGTTTTCTGTTTTTGTCTTTTTGCTTGTTTGTGTTTTTTAGTAGGAGAAATATCCTCAAGTCTCACCAGCTGCCATGTTCTGGAGACGGAGAAATGATGAGAAATAGAACAAGGATACATACGGCCCATTGATGGACTAAGAGACATACAGTGTCTTACAGTTTCACTGCTGTAAAGAGACACCATGAGCAAGGCAGTTCTTATACAGGAAAGCATTTAACTGGGGCTGGTTTACAGTGCAGAGGTTAGTCCATTATAATCATGACATATAGAAAACATGGTGACATGCAGGCAGACAAGGTGCTGGAGAAGGAGCTGGCAGTTCTACATTTTTAGGTAGAGAGAATGGGCTTGAGCTTCTGAGACCTCAAAGCCCACCCCTCTAATGACATACCTCTTCCAAAAAAGCCATGCCTACTCCAACAAGGCCACACCTCTGGGTAGTGTCACTCCCTATGGGCAGATGGGGGGCATTTTCTTTCAAACCACCCCATATAGTAACACGTCTAGATTACTCCCTTTATGGCTCAGGGACTGTCTTAAGATTTTACTGCTGTGAAAAGACACCATGACCAAGGCAACTCTTATAAGGACAACATTTAATTGGGGTTGGTTTACAGGTTCAGAGGTTCAGTCTATTATCATCAATGTGGGAACATGGCAGCATCCAGGCAGGCATGGTACAAGAGGAACTGAGAGTTCCATTTCTTCATCTGATGGCGGCTAGGAGAAGACTGGCTTCCAGGCAGCTAGGACAAGGGTCTTAAAACCCATGCCCACAGAGGCACACCTACTCCAACAAGGCCACACCATACTTGAATTAATCTAGGAGTGATGGTCTTACCACTCCCTGGGCCAAGCATATTCAAACCATCACAGAGACTACTGTAGAAAATAGCAGCAGAAAGAATTAAGAGCCAAGAGCTGGAGGAAGGAGTGGGGAGTTTATGAGTGACTATTCTCCAAGCCAAATAATTACCATCTTTGGGGTTTGGCTTTGCCGCCTTGCAAAAGGATTATCCTAGTTGGACTTACTGACATTTACATCCACTCCTGGAGGAATGAGAAGGTCACAAGACTGTCAAACCAGGATCTAGCCACTCCCTAAGTCCTGTTATATGCAATTCTGCCCTAATTGTAGGTGGCCTATGGAAGGGGATAAGGAAATTGACATCGAGAGTGGAGGTGGGCATCTCCATCTAAACAGCTATGGGGGAAGGCCTATCTCTTCTGGGTAAAGGTTTTCTGGGTACAGGTGCAGTTTTGTTGGGGGCTATCCACACCCCTAGGACCTTAAGAGTAGGGAGTATACTTTGTCTTCCCCAAAGAAGGTATTTTCACAGTAGTGAAGCACACAGCAATTCCCATGAGAAGGCAACAGGGAGATGTTGAAGAAGACTGATTCTTGACATCTAAGGTCCTTAAATGCAGGAAGCTGAAAGCTGGAGGCATTAGAGAAGGTGAGCTTTTCAAGAAGGCATCATACTTGAATTAATCTAGGAGTGATGGTCTAAGTTTTAGGTTTTATAAATGGGCTTTTACAGTAGCAAAATAATTGTTAGATTGAATTGCTCAGAAAATGGATTAAGACTATGGTAATTCAGCTTTAATCTACAAAGCTTCTGGCAAAGCCTTGAACTTTCGACATGCTTCATTCCCATATCTGGAAACGTGGTGGACCCATACCCCTGTATACTCTTTCCCAGGGTAGGAATGAGATGCAGTTCAGCTAACATGTGAGAATGCACCTCCATAGTGCAAAGTCCTCTGTAGACTAAGGGAGTCATTTTCCCATTGTCATCATTTATTAAAGTAGTTCTTCCATTGATATAAAATATAAATTTTGACTCATTGTTAAAATATCATGCCGGGAGTAAAGGGCTGTCTGACTTCTTGAGAAAATGTTCTGTTCCTGATTTTCCTGATGAATAAGTTTAGCTATTGCATGATACCTAATTGTTATTATATTTATCAGTAGAAGCTTCTGATTTGTAATTATTTTTGCCAAGAGTAAGAACTTATTAGGGAGATTTGTGGATGGGAGGGCTGGGGGACACAAAGACACATGGGACAGACACACATACTTTCCATTAATCTTATCTCCTTATTATGGAGAACTAGTATGTTATGGAAACAGGATAGACAAAATTAGCTGTTTAACACAGACTTCAATTTCCTATTCACATCAATGTATATTTATTCATGAGCCTTCATCTGGTTGGTTGTTGTTGTTTTTTTTTTTTTTTCAAGTTATAGAGAACATTTGGGGTCTAGGGAGATGACTCAGTGGTTAAGAGCATTGGCTGCTCACGGAGAACCTGAGTTTGATTCATAGCACTCTCAGGGGAGCTCGCAACGATCGGTGATCTGTGCTAAGGACTTTGATGCCCTCTCCTGGCCTCCATGAGCCCTGCATGTGCACGGTGTGCAGACATACATCCAGGCAAAACACTCAACCACATAAAATTTAAACCCTGAAAAACTATTTAAAGGTGGAAATCTCTTAACAGATGATTCAAAACTTTAGTGAGCTAAGTTAAACCAACTGCAGACATGTACTCACCCTTGTTGGTAATTGGTTTACAAAAGCTTGTACTGCAATTGTGGGAGGATGCTGAGCAAAGACTCCAAACAAAACACCACTTTTCCCAGTGTTCTGGACTGTTTTATCTAGATGTGACACTGAAAGTGTGACATCCATGTTGCCACTATGAGGGAGCCTAGATGGGTTTATTTTCATATATATATATATATTTTAATTCACGTTACCTCCCAATCGAAGCTCCCCTCCCTCCTCTCCTCCCAGTCCTACCATTATAAATCCTATCTCCCATTGCCCCCTCCCCTGCTCATCAGAGAAGGGGAAGCCCCCCTTGGGTACCACCCCACCCTGAGACATCTATTTAGTCCCAGCAGGACGAGGCACATCCTCTTCCTCTGAGGCCCAACCAGGCAGTGCAGGCCAGGGAAGGGGATCCAATGGCAGGCAACAGAGTCAGAGACAGCCCCGCCCCCATTCCAATTGCTATGGGACCCATGTGGAGACTAAGCTGCACATCTGCTACAAATGTACAGGGGGGCCTAGGTTCAGCCCCTGAATGCTCTTTGGTTGATGATTCAGTCTCTGTGAGCCCCCATGGACCCAGGTTAGCTGACTCTGTAAGTCTTCTTGCGGTGTCCTTGACCCTTTTGGCTCTCTCAATCCTATCTCCCATTCTTTCACAAGACTCCCTGAGCTCTGCCTGATGTTTGGCTATGGCTTTCTGCATCTGTTTTCATCAGCTGCTGGATGAAGCCTCTCAGGAGACAGTTATGCTAGGCTCCTGTCTGCAAGCATAGCAGGGTATCATTCATAGTGTCAGGGATTGGCTCTTTCCCATGGGATGGGTCTCAAGTTGTGCCAGTAATTGGTTAGCTATTCCCTCAGTCTCCGCTCTGTCTTTATCCCTGCACATCTTGTAGTCAGGACAAATTAGGTCGAAGGTTTTGCGGGTGGGTTGGTGTTCCCCTCCCTCCACTGGAAGTCCTGCCTGGCTACAGGTATAGGGGTATAAGGGGAGCAGGAAAGGACTGGGAGTGAGAATGGAAATTGAAGTCGGTGTGTATGGGGGCACCTCTGGGACCAGCTGGAGGCAGCCTAAATTGTAAGGGCAGAAACCTGGGAGAAACTAGGTCTTCAAATGACAGTGTTGCTGAACTAGAACTAGTGAAATAACCAATGTGGGCTGCTTTGTTTATAAACCTCATCCCTAAGTCAGTTCTGGCAACTCCCCTGCCACACTGACTAGAAGTTATACAAACACTAATAATGTTTAGCTTTTCTCAGCATTTTTATGTTCTCTTGACTACGCTCCTGGGGTTTTCCTAAAAGGTTCCAAAAGTTCTAAAAGGAAACACCTGGGACTGCTGACAGACAGATGGAAAAGACAGACACTAGTGTGGGCTTATACGGCAGAAATGTCACCTGTTCCATGGATCAGTGTGACGTTGTCTCCCTTACCTGAGGCTTTGCTGTGACTCCAGTGATCTATACTCAGTCACGATCCAAAAATATTACATGGAAAATTCCAGATGTGACAGTTGGTAAGTTTGCAGCAGCATGGTGAAATCTTGAAGTTTACTAGACCCCAATGTGTTGCATCTTTGCTCAACATTTCTCCACACTGTGCACACCTCCCACTAGATATCATTGGGGAGGTCTCCTGATTCAGATCTACTGTTGTAGGGCTGATGTTCCAGTGGTGATTATGTAAGAGCTTACTATTTATGTCTTTCACTTCATCCATCCGCCACGCATGCACAGTCATCTCACACCAACACAAAGAAAGGGACCACCATACCGTAAGATACTTTGATAGAGAGGCCGTATTCAGATATTCAGAGTAGCTTTTCCTTAAAAATCAGTGCATGTGTGTTGCGTGTTTTTGCATTTATATACAATATGTTGTCATGTGCATCCCTGGCTTTGCTTCTTTCCTGCACTTATTAGTTGCCATGATAGTTCATCTACTGTTCATCTTTCTACTGATGGTAAGATCTGAGGAAGGAAAAATCAGTGGGGAATGGCTTCGATTTAACTGGCTGCCATGTGAAGCCTGGAGTTTTAGTTTAGCTGCAGGGTAATTTTGAAAGTACAATTCCCAAGCTGCTGGAATCAAGGGGGATAATGTATGGAACAGAGCTGCCGGTTAAACACGAACATGCATGTTGGACCTAACTCTACTCTTACATCTACCATCTGTGGGTCCCCTTTAATCTGTAACAAATAATAATCCATCTGTTTTAAAATTATATTCTAACAGATCCGTGGGGTGGCTTGCTTTCTAAGACCGGAAGTTAAGTACTTGAAAAGCTACCCACTCTAGAGTGCACACACACACACACACACACACACACACCAGAGATAGAACGTGGAGGGAGGCATGAAGAGTGCTTACATGCATGCATGAGGCCCTGGATCCAATCCGGAGTGTGAGATGGGAGAGGAGCATGGGAAATGGAGTAAAGAAGATGGGGGGGGGGGGGGAGGCATGTTTATATTTGACCTAGTCCTTTTGTCATTCTATTTTATTTAAGATGAAATTTCACGTATTCTTGGCTGGCCTGATGTAAATGAAGCAGATGATAATATTTGGAAGGTAAGGTGTCGTTGTTTAATATAATCCTTTCTGTGCTTTCCTGTCTGTTTGAAATGTTTCATATTTTAATGAAATCTTAATTTCAAAATTCTAGAATGGCAAAAGTTAACTTAATTTTCTATTGCTTGACAGAGCAAAATTATATTAATAATCAGGCTCCCAATTCCAGATAGCTTAGGAAATACCATTTCCTAGTGACTGGTCCTGGCACACAGAGCATCCTAGAAAGATGATTTAAGCCCAGGCCTGCTTACCAAAAGCTGTAAGTTTAAGAACATTTGAAGTATTTTTTTCCTACAAGGATAAGTTATTCTTTATAAAGTGTCATTATTCATATTTGAGACCTTACTTTTGTAAAGCTGTTTTAGATTTACAGAAAAACTTAAGAATCAGAGCCTCCATCTGCATGGCCTTCCTTACCATTAACCTGCTCCTCAGGTGGTCCTCAGGGTACAGCTGATCTTAGATCACCATCACAAGAAGGCTTAGCTAGCTCACAATGGGGCTCACTCTTAATGTTGTTTATTCTTTGGGTTCAGATAGAAGTAATCTGATGTGCCACAGTTGACGGCTCACACCCTTAATCCTAGCACTCAGGAAGCAGAGGCAGGCAGATCTCTGAGGTCAACGCAGACTTGGTCTACAGAGCAAATTCAAGGACAGCCAAGGTTGCAAAGAGAAACATTGTCTGGAAAAATCAAACCAATCAACCAAAAACCCCAACAAAAACCAAACAAAACCAAAGTATACTGATGTGTATCTGTCACTTTAGATTCTTCTGCTCCCCCACAACGTGGTGTCCTTTGACCTTTTGCTTCCTTTGTAATTTTGCCTGTTTAGGATGTCATATGGTTGGAACTGTATAGCGTGAGGTTCTTAGAGACACTTCTTTTACTTAGAAATATGCAATTAAGTTTCTTCTTCAGCTGACTCCGCTTTTCCTTTTAGGGCTGAATAAATCTCCCCTTTACACACAGAAAGTAGGTTGTCAGACACTCTGAAAAATGTAGAAACTTCTTTGTGTACACATTTTGCAATCTGAGAATTTTCTCATTTTTTTTTTTTAAAGTTCATTTAAAAGTTTAAAACTCCCAACTAAAGCTTCCTAAAGGAAGGATGTTCAGGGAAGCAACTCCATACATATTTAAGTTCCTTGGGATCATTTTTAAAAAAATCTTTGAAAGTTATTTGCTTATATACAGATATAATTTTAACTTTGAAACTATTTAAAAATTTAATGTTAGGCACATGAATTTTACAGGATCTTGAGATTTTAAAAAATATATTTAGCTGTCGACATAACAGGAAAAATAAACGTAATTTACCATCTAATTCTAATGAATCTTAAGATTTTAAAAAGTAGATGCATTTAAAGCCATTTTCTGAATAACTTATTGAAGTATTAAGAGTTTTAAAATATTTGACACAAGTAAACTCATTCAGACATAGTAAGCACAATTTTTCTTATTTTCTTGGTTATGAAAATGTCCATGTTCAACATGAGTCATGATAGCTGACTATAGCTACCTGCCAATCACCTGCCACAAGCAAAGGTGGAACACACTCATTTCATGAAACTGAGTCTGGAGAGACACCATCTTTAGAGCCTTTGAATTTAGCTTTTGATTCCTTTTAGTCATGACAAATCCTGTTTTCTTTTAGAACTTATTATGCTTCAAACAAAACAAAACTTAAAGCAGAGGGCTTGGGAGCTGGAATGTTGTCCATCCAGACTTCCTGTCTTTTTTTTGAAAAGTGATTATAGAGTTTATTACAAAGTTGTAAAAAGTTATCTATGAAAGATAGGGGGAAAAGAGGAACGATCCTAAGTGGGGAAGGGAAAAATTTTCTAAGCTGGGAAAGGGAAAAAAATTCTCTTAAGGGAAAAAATTCTGCTCTCACCTCTTTGTACCCAGTACTTACACATCTTTCAGAATACATGATCTCATATTAAAAAGTTCATCACAAGTTCACACAAAAAATCAAATCATAAATTGAAATAGAAGCTTACAACAGGGAATGTTTACATGCATATACATTAGGAGTAATTTTCTGGCTAAACATCTATCACCTGTCTAGCTCCACAGGTTCACTGAAAGTTTAAAACCATAACTAAGTTATTAGTGAAGTTTTGTATAGATAAACCCACAGTTTTCCTGCCTTGAACAATGTCCTTTGGGCTACGTGAAACAAGGAGCTATTACAAACCACCATTTATGATGCGGTTGCATTATCTTTTGAAGGAATTTCACGTTTCATCTTTAATCTTAGCATAGTTCAGGATAACTGATAATTAATTCCTGGGATGAAAGAAAATCAAAATGTTTCAAAAAGATGTAAGGAAAATTAAATCATTAAAGTCTCAAAATAGATCTTACAAGAGTCCAAAGAACCTATATTGGAATAAATTTTGACCATTTAGGGACATTTGACTTAAAAGTTATAAAGTATCAGTTTTAACATTTTAGGTTTTTCTGTGTATGTGTGTTTGCCTGCATGTATATAAGTGTACCACATGTATGCCTGGTGCCTGCAGAGGTTTGAAGTGGAGATCAGATGACCTGGAATAGCCATTACATAGTGTTATGAACTACCTCCCATGTTGGTGCTGGGAACCAAACCCTGGTTCTCTGTGAAAGCAAGAACTCTTAACACTGAGCCATCTCTCTGCCCCCAAATATCAATTAATTCTTATAGTTATAGCTCCTAAATATATTGTTCGATGGGCTGAGATGCTGTCCCTAGGATCATAACACATTTTTAGTTAATGTTATTGAATTTTTTTTTCTCAGCAAATTGAAAATTTTATAAAGACCAATTGCATTCTCATCAGTATAGATCACAGGCCAGGGGTTCCAGCCCATTTTCTTTGTGGCATTGATTCCCTAAAGGCCTGACTAGATATAACAATTTTTGTGCTTGGAGATCCTATCAAGCCAGAAGTCACTATTCTGGGGTAGACAATTGACTCATTAAAAAACAAACAAACAAAAACCCCTCTTTTCAGATATTATACGAAAAAGAGGACTGGTCATGACTTCAAGGTACCCACAGAGCCCATGTCTGGAGCAGGATCTACTTCAAGGAAGCGAGAAAGACATACTTCCTACACAGGTGCTTCTGATGAACCCTTTCAAGACTGGGTCCGAGACATTCAGTTGTGAAAATCTAGCTGCAGCCAGATGTTAGGGAATCCCAACCCCTTATGAAACACTTGATAAAGTATAAGCTGGGATTGACTAGGGAGGTGTTTTGCTGTCCCTGGAAGCAAGTCTTTTTCTAACCACTTACTCGCTTTTCATTTGAGGATAAGGCCATTGGGAAGAAGCAGTGGGGTGGAGAATGATTATTCGGTAGCTAGAATTAAGGGGGCCATCTGCCTCCCTGAACTCCTGGTATCACTCTAGTGATGCACTAAAGAAAGGACTAAAGGTTAAAAGCCTACCAGCTCTAGATCAGTTACCAGGACCTCATTCTGACAACCGACCTACCCTGCTGACAGCAACACGGCATTAGCCCTGGCTTCATCAGCAGGCTCCGGGCTCGACTGGAAGCAGTGGTTCTCGGAGCTGAGTGCACTAATGCTCATCAAAGGCCACTAGAAGAGGTTGAGTTATAAAGACAGAAGAGAACTACACTATCAGTTTAGGTGGGGAAACAAAAAATGTAGAGGCTTTTATCACGATTCACATAGAGAGGGCTGGAAAAACCAGTCAGCAGAGAGACTACCCTGACTGTGTAAATGCAGTAAAGGCAGAGCAAAGAGGGAGAACAGGACACAGGGTAAGTTAGGGGTAGAACCCAGCCAGTCTAGTGAGTCAGAGTCAGTGAGTCAGAGTGGTGCCAACTGATGATGTTTAGTTATGTTTCCTCCAGCCATGCTCCAGATTCCTGATCCTTTTTTAACCCTTTCTCCTTCACAGGTGATCCAAGGTAAATTTCTAGTTCTTACATTCAAACAATTCTCAAATAGCTGCTCTGTAAGACTGGGCACAACTGCAGCTGCATCTTTCATGTATTGTTTCCAGCTGTGGCAATGGAACTTCTCTGTGACGTCTTTGCTACTGTCCAAAGACAGATGTGCATTACACACCAACGTTAACTTTATCATGTCACTCCTTCAGGACGGCCAATCCAGCTTACTGTTCTTCATGGCATCGATGAAGTAGGCTCTCCCATTACTCCCTTTATAGATCAGCAAATCAGGGCACAAAGAGAATAACCTGCTCAAGACCACTCAGCCAAGGTGATAAAACTAGTTGTGTTTATTTACAATAAAACATGAAAAAAGTTTATACACATGCATTTGCCAGTTTTTGTTTTATTTTTGTCAATAAATTTTTGTTAAATACCCACTACATACAAAGTACTAATATAAACTAAAAAAAAAAAAAAAAAAAAGTTAATCAATGTTACAAATATAAAGTCCTTTAAATACCACTATCAAAATAATAATCTCTGGGTCCGCCAAAAGAAATTCTTTGAAACTAAGTTTTAATATCCAAAATGCCTCCTTTAAAACAGAGGGAGTAAGTCCCAGCAGTGCTGCTCGAGGCTCACATCATTTCCAAGCACTGGAATATTTGACTATTTGCTGTCGGCCAGTGTCATGCGAAAGTAAACCTTGACTTTACAGACAAGTTTATGTTGATAAATACACTGCAGATAATGTGCATATATGAGGTACATGATCTTAAAGGAAAGCAATGTGACGAGAGCGATCTCACGGGAGGTGGTGAGCGGCCATGGAGTCTGCTTCTCTTGACTTTCTGAGCAGGGCTCGTTTGAGGGAACTAATTTTCTCATCCAGTTCAGCCAGTGAATAGTTCTGCTAGAAACACAAATTGCTGAATAAGACTTAAGTTTCAAGGCAGATAAAGTGCTAAGTAAACTATAAATACCTAACTATTCAGCAGCATATTACTGTACAATAATTTTGAGACTGACAGCTCTGTATAGTGACTGTGCCCATAATTTAGGGGCATAAACTAACAAGTCTTTTGTGTGTGTGTGTGTGTGTGTGTGTGTGTGTGTGTTTTTTCCTGGGCTATAACCATATGGCTCAGCACAGGGCATTTGCTCGACATGAGTGAGGTCCTGGATTTCATCCTAGCAACACAGAACAAATGTATATATAAACACAGTATCATACTGACCTGCCTCTCTTCCCTAATGACAAAGCTTTCCTGGAGTTTTTGTGCTTTGAAAAACCAATAAAAGCTTTTAAAAAACAAAACAAAACAAAACAAAAACCTTGTGAACTCATAATCTACAGCAAAAAACATACATTGGAGGATTAGTTAGATGCCAAAAATACCCAGAACTTTCCTTCTGAGGGACCAACTAATCTATGATACAAAGGCTGCTCTCAAAAACTGACTCAAAATTTTACAGTAAGTATTCAATAAGCTGCTTTGATGGACAGGGCATGCTGAGACAGAGCTTCACTCTGTAGAACAGGCTGGCCTTGAAGTTCTGACCCTTTTATCTCATCTTCCAGACTAGTACAATTCCATGTATATACAGCAACATACAATTTAAAAATAAAGCAAATTTTAAAAGTTTTCCCCAACTTTAATTTACATCATTAAGGCTGACAAAATTATACTATTTTAATTCAACTAATAAAGTATTTTGGACAGACAGCTAAGCTGCAATTAGCCTTTGTGTATGTGCAGGGGCACAGAGTGTGTGTTTGTGGATACATATGCCTATGGCGGTCAGAGACTAACAGTGGGTATCTTCTGCAACTGTTCCCCATCACATTTTTTGAGACAGGGTCTCCAATGAACCTAGAGCTAACTGGCTGGATGGGCTGGCCAGTAAGCTGCTGCCTCCAACTGCTGAGGTAACAGACCCACACCACTAGGCTCTGCTTTTGAAGCAGGTGCCAGGGATCAGAACTCAGGTTTTCTTGAATATGCTATATAAGTCCTCTGCCCACTAAGCCATCTCCCTAGACATGATGTCACCCTCTTTTTGATTTGGATAATGCTACTCAGTAGTGCTCATAAAAGGCAAAATAGAAGGAGACGAAAGTTATTCAGGCACTTAAGTGTTTTCTAACCCAGATATTCTATTAAAAACAAGATGAAGATTGTTGTATTTAATTAGCCTGTTGAAATCATTCTATGGTCTTAAAATAAAACAACTTCACCAATTCAACCTAAAGTCTGCCAAGGTATGACCTAAAAGCAACAAGAGTAGACACATTTATTAATAAGGTATAAACTCATTAATCTATTTCAGAAGCCCAAAGGGAGACAAAATGACTTACTTGAGGTGGTTGGATTTTTCTTCTTTTTCCAGAAAAGTTCTAGTTTAAAAGTAACAAAATAATCACTATTTAGAACACATCAGTATTACTTCCCTTATAGAAGACTGTGTGATAGATACACAGTGAACCCCAAGCAAAGCTCCATACTTAAAAAGCATTGTCTACAAAGTTACTCACAGAGGAGGACACTGTTACATATAGTACATAACAGTGTAACAGCAAGTTCCTCTCTGGTAAATACCTACTTTCCATTAGTTACCAGCTTCTCATAAGTCTGAGGAATAATAGCTCTTGGGAACCCTTCCACTCTGGGGGACTGACCAAGAGAAGCAACAATGGATAAAGGCAAAGTGTACTTGGTATACTGAAGTAAGAAGTAAACACATACATGCATATGTGCAAACAGATATTATTGATCACGGAAGGCACTGTGCCAGTCTCAGCAAGCAGCTCTTTGTCTCCTCTGTGTGACTTAAGGCAGTACCTACCCCACTCTAATGCTCTTGCTTAGAAACTGACATGCGCATGGCCCAATTGTAGCCAATGAGTAAGGAGGGACTGATAGGGATTAAGGAGAAATTTTCTGCAAACTTTTCTTGTGAGAAAACAAAGATTCCTGTGGGTCACTGCTGTATGTGGATAAAATACCAGAATTTTATAGCAGCCTTGCCATATATCAGTGGAAGAAGCCAACACTAGACAGACCCAAGAGGAGCAAGAACTCAAGTCTTGACTTTGCAACTACATCAACCCTGAAGACTGTGCTCTCACTGTTTTATAATTTCCATATTGTATGAGTTGGTTTAAATTTATATTTCTTGTAGTGGGGCTAAAGAGATGGAAGAGTGGTAAACACTTGCCCAGCCCTGGGTTCAAACCCTGATGGTGTATATGCATATGCACACTTGTCTGAATGTTAGAGTCTCATCAAGCTGACAGGACTCACAGAGACAAACTACTCAGTCTTTTGAACTGTGATGAAATGAAATCATTGGGTGACAAATTACTAGATGAACATATCTGACAAAACCAAAACAACCCCCCCGAAACAAAAACAAAACAACAATAAACATAACTAATGTACATGGAAGAACTTTTAATGAACATATATGGCCACAAAGATTTAGAAGAAATTAAAACTCAGATTCTCTTTCATGTCAAAAGCTGAAGAATGCCTCATATAATCAGCTATATTAAACAGCAGCCATTAAGTGCTAGAATTATTAGACTTGGAATAACAGAGCTCAGATAAGTATGCTCTTCTCTTTGCCAAGCAGAGCTAGGTACCTATGGTGGGGCACATGGACAAGCAGAGCTTAACTTCAACCTGTCCACTGTTTGGACTCTTCAAAGTAGCTTTTTAGATACTCATCGAAACACTTTCCCTTGTGATGCCAACAGTTTAATCAATGAAACAGCAATAGTTCTATGCCATGAACAACCACATCATTACCATAAAACCAAACTAAAAAAAAAAAAATCACCAGAATGAGAACAGGTACACAGTGGATCAATGACTTACAAATAAAGTGAACTGAGTCTTTGGGGCTTATTTTAGGTTTGAATGCAATCACTTCACAAGACCATTTAGATACACTACATAGAGTGTGTGGATTTTTTTTAGGTATGAGGATATCTGAGTACAAAGGTAAACATTTTAACAAAGTTTGACACTTGACAGAAAATATTTAGGAGTTCACCAAGCCAGCAAAAGAGGTCGCACAGATTCTACTAATGTCTCTTCATTGTATTTCACACTAGCAGGTAATTTACAGCTCTCTTCAGAAAGCCTGTGTCCTTATGAAAGATGATGCCATCTCTGCACATCACAACTTGTGCACTACGACAACCCACAGGTAAGGAGGCTGTTCCCACAAGCCACCTTCTGTTAACCAGCTGTAAGAGCAGCTAATCTTATATATGTAGTATGTTTTCTGTGCCACAATTTAGACCTGCACATCTTTCTAGCATGAACAATGACATAATATTTAAACTCAGTTCTTGACTCCAATCTATCTCCTACTCGAGCTTCCTAACACTACAGACAGGAACCTGTATTTACCTAAGTTTCCAGCTGGATCCAACTGTTCAGTCACGGCTCAGGTCTAGCATACCTTTCACATAGTCTGAACACAGATTTGGCCTAAATTTAGCATTCTCTTCCTCTGACACGTCCCTTAAAATCAGGAGTTATACTGAGACATTGTTTTGAAGCAAGAGTCATATACTTTCTAAAGTCTACTACCTAAGCATCAGCTATGCCTACCCATTTGTCCACTTGTTCACACACGGTTAAAGGTCAGCTTCTTATTTAGTACAATTCTCGTTAACAGTAGAACTGATGTCATAAGACAGCGTAGTTGTAGCAGATCCTCCAGTGAGACCTTTACTCTGAGTCTAGTTTACAGACTCTTAGTATGGATTTAGTTAACGAAAGAGCAAGACTGCCACAACCTTTCTCTTTGGATTTTTTGTTCATTGTGAATCTGTTCTACATAAGTAGAAGTCACCAAATTGTACAGAAACTTCAATGCTGTACCCAGAAGCTTTTTTATCTTTTCCAGGCAGGGATTCATTGAAAGCATTTGGCAGGGAAGTGACTTCTGAAACAGTATTTGAAAAGATTTATAATATTTTAGTGACTAGAGATCAACTAGGAATGAGGAGACAGTGCTACGTTAGCTTAGATCAACTAGGAATGAGGAGACAGTGCTACATTAGCTTAGATCAACGAGGAATGAGGAGACAGTGCTATTCTAGCTTAGATCAATAGGAATGAAGAGACAGTGCTGTACTAGCTTAGATCAATGAAGAATGAGGAGATGGGGCTATGCTGGCTTAGATCAACGAGGAATGAGGAGATGGTCCTATACTAGCTTAGCTGTGAAGTAAGATCCTGAGATCAGGACAGGAAAGGAAACAAACAAACAAACAGTTATGAGAGAAAAACTGACAGCTGTTGGTGTTTGGATATGGGAAGAGAGCAAGGAAAAGTCCAGTTTCTGGTTAGAGAAATGACTCTGTCATTGATAGAAATGCGGATATCTGGAGGGGTGATCTTTTTTAGGGGAATGTCAATTTAGAAGTAGAGGAAGGTATGAAGACAGAAATAGCAAATAAGTTTCTAAATTATATGACCCATTCTTAAGGCAGTTGAGATAATCTGTGTTGAGAAGCTGGCTGAAACCCAGAGAGTGAGAACTGCATGCAGCACTCCAAGACATGAGGCTTGTTGACTCCACAGCTGCATTGGAAGGAAGAGTTAGAAACAGACGGACATCAGCCAGGGTGAGTTATGCATTCATAAAAGGAGAGCTGATAACAAGTTAGGATACAGTGGTGCTTTGTTAAAAAATGATTTCTAGATCTTCAAACTTATGTCTCTGAATGGGAGGAATCCTACAGATTAGTACTAGAGATGACATGCAACTGAAAGCACAGAACTGGACAGGTTTGAGCACGGAGACTAACTGTCCTCTAGACCTGCGCACAGATGTGGCCCAGGGCCACAGGGAAAGACGCTACACTGATGCTCCATAATGGAGTGAGTCCTCTCTAGCTACACCTCACCTGGAGTACAGCCAGACCAAGGGTTATCTTCACATTGAGAGGAACTGAGAAGTCTGTATTCCCTCCTCTCCAGAGAGTAATGTGGACTATGTTCTAGCTTCTCTGGTTAGGACATAAGTATACAATGAGCCGTTATATGCCTTAAGGATTGATCTTTTGTTGGAAACTGAATTTCTGAACTATGAAAAGATTTTACTTGAAATGTTTTTATATAGATTCACATGTAGATGAATTCTAAACTTGTAGAATCTTCTAGAAACTGGATAGAGGTTGTATCATTGGAGCATACCATATAAAAAGGTAAAAATTAACAGGAAAAAAAATTATATTTGATTCATAGAACAAAATGAGAACTAAAGTTCTTTCCATTTGTTAAAAATCAAACTCCCTAATAAGCTATTACAAAAAGCAGAAAATGATGAAAAGCATCAATATGTATTGCATCTTTTGTTTTTGGAGTCAGGGTTTTTCTGTGTAGTCTTGGCTGTCCTAGAACTCACTCTGTACCACATTGGCCTCAAATTCAGAGATCTGCCTGTTTCTGCCTCCCAAGCACTGGGATTAAAGGCATGTGACACCACTGGCTGGTATGTGTTGAATCTTTTAATGTAATTGTTTAAAAAATCTGACCGTTGAACACGGAAATGTTTTAAGATAGCAATTTAAAGTTTTTAAGACTGTAGTGTACTAGTATATTTAAAAGATCTGATCTTTATGAGTATTCCTAAAGACTGATTTTGAATCACGCTACTTGAAACAGTAAATATATATGGTAAATATAAGATGTCCCACAGTGCTTGCTCATACTAGAGAACCCACCACTTATGTTTCCATGTCTCTTTCTTTTCTTTTTCTTTGTTTAGCTTTGTTGAGACTGAGTTTCTTTGTGTAGCCCTGGCTGTCCTAGTACTCACTTTGTAGACCAGGCTAGCCTCAAACTCAGAGATCCACCTGCCTCTACCTCCTGAGTGATGGGATTAAAGGTGAGTGTCATCACTCCTGGTCCCACATCTGTTTTTTGCTCTCCTTTGAACCTCTTCACAGTTCATCTTGGGACACACAGAATGGACGAGACATCAAGTGAGTAAGTAAATAAATGAATAGGGCACAGCTGACGGTTAGTTAGTAGACTCTGAAAAGAAGCTGACACAGAAGAATCGAGAGTTCAAGCTATGGATTACATAGTGAGAATCTGTCTCAGAACTCAAACAAACAAACAAACACAGCAAAACAAGAAGAGAAATATCTTATCAGAAGATGGTGGGAAACAGAGTGAGCCCAGGGTTTTCTGAAACACGGATGTGCCAAAGAAGATACGTATTAGGAAAAGAGTTCCTCGGTGACTTGAGAAAGGGGGTTAAGGATGAATGAATGAATGAACAAGAGAGTGGAAGAATTATACAGACACAGGCCAGTCTAAAGTCTAAGAGAGCTGGGTGAGAGTACAGGTATGGTCTGTTCAGCTGTGAGAAATGAAGCTACTTACGAGCTGAGTGAAACAGTCTGGAAGGACAGTTCATCAAGATAAAGAACAAGTGCTATTTCACAAGACAGCAGCTACAGAGTCACAGGCAGGACCACCAAAGGCCGAGTTATGACAACATGAAGATGGCTCTACAGAATTTCCATAGGTGAGGACAAGTATCCCTACACTGTAAAATATTCAGAATCAGAATTATTAAAGAAGCAGATAATCACTTCCATAGTACTGAGTTCCTCTATCTCTTAATTTTAAAAGTGTTTCACACCTGGATCAATGAGTACACTATTACATAATGGGAATCATTAAAATAACACTTTGTTTTTAGAAGACATTGATACTTACTACAGATTGGAAGTATTCAGGAGAGATGCCCTCCAATTCAAGGATCTTATCTTCAAGCTTTTTAATTCTCTGATAGATGTCTCTTGGTACTGGGCCACCTAAACGCATAGGAAAAAAATGCTAAATCTTAATAGTTCTGTTTTCTTATCATTTTTACTTTTAAAATATCATGTGAATACATTTATATATAAAAAACACTTAAAAGTTAAGAAAATAAGCAGATGGAAGAAAAATCAATTGAAACCCTTAGCTCATAGTTTTACTCTGCATTCTTTGAGACAGATTATAGACTTCTGCTTTCTAAATATTGCCTCTGTTTTCCATGTTGCTACAGGATTTTTTGTGAGATTCACTTTCTGAGATACTGACTAGTTTCTAATAGGTGTTGGTAGTTACTCAGAAGGAAAATCCTGCAGGGAGATGACAGTTCCACCTGACGGCTGTGCTATGTCCTATCACTTTCTTCAGCTTCTACTTCTTCTAGCATGGTATAATCTCTCCTTTGACCTGGAATCTTGTTTAAAGGGCTTTCTCCATCACTGTCATGGAGGAGAGCTATATTGAAGATATGTAAACACCAAGCTCACTACTACACTCTGAATCTTTCTACTTCAAGCCTCACATGCAGCCTCCCTGGTCTAGAGCACCACAGTCTCCGAGGGGAAGTAGTGAGTTTGCTATGTGTACGTATGAGAGCAGCATACAACTTTTGAAGAACTTTTACCTAGGTAGAAACAGTATCAGATATGAGCTCAAAAAACCATGGCTGCAGGATGAAAAGTGACCTCTAGGAGGAAGCTCGGTGACAATCCAAGACAGAGGTCACAGACACTTTTAGAGGTCATCTACAGCAGTACATGGAGAGAGAGAAGTCAAACATGTAGGGACACTAGGAAGAGAATCAAGACCACGCTAACTAAATGGATGAGACTTGTGTTTGCTCCCCAGCTGTCACTTCCTATAATGTCCAGGGCAAATGACTTGCGCTCTCTGAACTTAAGTCTTCCTATCCTTCCAAAAGTGACAGAACTATCACCTCCACAGAGTACTGTTAAGTACTACGCTGGCACAGTCACGTCACGCTCACACCGACTGTTCAATAAATATGGGCTCATGCTCCCTCTGCACTTACTCATCTGTATGTTTATTGGCTGTGAGTGCACAGAGGACCAAGACCGTAATTATCCATATTTTGTAGTTGGTAGTTAATAATAATTAGAGGTGGTCATACAAGTTGCAAAACTGGCCAGAGTAAAATATTACATTCATTTTCTGCTGTAACCTCAATGAACCGAGGCTAACAGAATCTATTTGGAATCTGTTTCCCAAGTGGAGAGGACTATTTAGGATAAAGGCATAAGCACCAAGAACCTTTTAGGTTCTTTGGCTGCTTTACGCACCTAGAATGATGGCTTTACAATGAATGTTCAAGGAAAATCTGGAAGCGAGATGAATCTAATTTGCTTAAGACTTGCAAAGACACATCACAGAACACAAGCCAGCTCCCCACTTACCTGTCTGCAACCGCAAGTGAGCCTCAATATTCTGGAGTCGTTCTTCCACCGCCTGGTTACCACAATCTCGGAGCGTGCCCGTAGGTTTGTGACCTGACCCTGCAACTCCTTCAGGTCTAGTCTGTGGTCCATATGTATTCACAACTCTAGAAACTAAGTTAAGAAACTTTTAAGCCTATGTAAATTTATGTTTCAAGATCAGAAATTTTCTTTAACAGTATTTTATATTCTTTCCATGATGGTCAACAAAGCACAAGCTCAAAAAAAGAAAAAAAAGAAAAGAAAAGGCAATGCTTTTGTTTTAGAATAAAGTTGAGATGGGAAAGCCATTCCTGTTCCACAGTGAAGAGACTGTAACAAACTTCTGCCAGTGACAGACAGAGGTTCTGAACCGCGGCCACTTACCCTTTACATGACTTTTAAATCCAGGATAAGGGGTAAAGACAGCATCAGTTCTTGCACAACTATTTTCTAGGGAAAATTTGGATACATTTACTTTAAATATGTTCTTAATTACAAATGTACAAGATTATGATAAACTTTTAATAATTCATATTTTACTCATAAGAGAATTTCAAATAAAAGTGATAATAATTACATTACTATGACATACAGAATAGTTTGGGTGATCTTTATCTGCTGAACTGAATCACATGGAATATTTTTATCTAATGTTCAGATTTATATATAGAAAACTATTACCATTAAGTAGTATAACTTCTGATAATCTTTAATGAAAATTAGCTATTACTAAGAACCACATAGATTACTAAGAACCATTATATACTATATAGCACCATGCTCTAACTCTATCACATAAACAGCACCCAATTTACCAAATTATCTTAAAATTCTTTCAACATACTTGTTATTACCAAAGTAGTGAACATCTACCAGAGGGATTAATTGTATGTTTTATACTTTTTTATCTTAGAACTCTACATGTAAAAAAAGACCCTGAACCCTTAAGTACAATATACAATGAAACCTCAAGTACAACACAAACTTTAAAATTCCTAATTAAAAAGGCATCTACTGCTTTTAATCCTACTTTTTAAAAACTGTGGGAAAAATGTTGTGAAAATGTTTCTAATATTGGTACCAAGGTGAAAACTACAATTTCTTCCAAATTATGTCTCAATAGTTTATAAAAAAATAAATTAGATATATGTTAATATAATCTATACTATTAACATTAGCATAATTGTTATATATGAATACATTATATAATATTGTAACATATAGAAATACAGATTAATGCTTGAGGTAACAGTAAAGCTATACACTGACTGTAAATTTTTCTGATAAATTCCCATATTATTTTGTAAAAAACCAAATGGTTGTAAAATGAGTTAAAGTCCTTTGTTATTCTATGAAATCTAATTTTTTTAAAATCAACTTTTTTCCTAGATAAACTGAAAGGTCTTTAAGAAAATACACCAACACATTAAAATGTATTCTTAAGCTTAAGTTTAACAGACCTGTGATAAACTGAACTATAAATAAAATTGCAAACCCACTTAATCTTTTATAACTAAATATTAAACACTCATTTTCTTTTCCTTGGAAACACCTCAAAATATATTTAAGGACTCTACACTTCTTTATTCTTTCTATTCTTTCATTGATCAAAGAATTTAAAAAAAAAAAAAAGGTATCCTCATCCATTACAAGGCTATACTCCAAATGCATAGAGCTATCAGAGAGCAATGCAGCACGATGTGAGGACAGGGAATGTGTGAGTGCCAGTCACTCTTCACAGCGATTCTGGCTAGCACTGTTTTGAGCCAGCAAGGGACTGAATGGGCCAAGGAATCCTGCTGAGCATTTCAATTCTTGTCAATTCCTATCCCCTGGTGGTTTATAATAATAGAGTCAGCAGGAGGAGCAGAGGAATAACATTAGGGACACATGTCCTTGCTCCCTCAACAAGCCCTTTCTCTTGAGGTGCGTACAACTGGATTGTGCTCCTGAGGTTTTGTCACTGTTGTACCTGCTCTATCTAAAGAGCTAAATCTAGAGATCCACACAAGTCAACAGTAGAAAAACTTTATTTACAACCCACAGTGAGCCCACATTATTATGTTAACAGCATCACGTATCAATGTGATTATGAGTCACTTCCAGGTTCAACGGACAATTTCATGTTTATAATCACTAAGAGATATTAATGGCAAAAATGTTCTGCCCAATTACAAACCTTTCCCCATAAGTTTTTTCTAAGAACTACTTACACTGGTTATTACAAGGATAACTGATTAGGATCTGTGGCAATCTACACAGTGTATGGTGTTCTGCAGACTTGGAAACACACTGTAGCACCAAGTGAAGAGGAGAAGGAGACTGAGGAGAAACAGCAACCGTCTGCAATGTGAAAAAGGGAGAGACCTAGGGCTCCATGGCCTTCATGGCCAGCTGGGTGCATCCACTAGAAACTCCGGAGTAAAGAGAAAACTGCTCCCTCTTGAGGAGTACTACTAGTGTTACTAGGTTCACTGAGTTAACACAATCTCACAGGAACACTTACAGACCGGAAGTTCATAGTGCTTGGCTCTCCCCTAACAGCCAATCTGAACAACCCTGCCATCCAGCACGGCGCCTTCACCTTCTAAAGGAACTTCGATCTCCTCAGACTTGTGGTAAACATTGGTCTCTAGAGTTCAGCCTTCACTTGATTTTTTGTGTAATGAAAATGAAAATCAGCTTGGCAACAGAGCCCATTACTAAATAAAGGAAAATTCTACTGCCTTAATTACCAACTAAAAACCTGTAAAATTAATCTTGTTCTTAATGCTATTCATCTTTAAAACAAAATATTATAGCAGTTGTCGAAAAATTCTATTAAAAAAAAAAACTTCTAGTTACCTTGATTACAATCAATAACATTGCAAAATTCCCTGACGTTGTTTTCATTGATTTCAGCTTGTTTTCTCTCAATAAATGCAGATATTCGTCTGTCAATCTACAAACAACAAATAATTTAACAATCTAAACACAGTAGAACTTTTATAAGTAATGTTACCCTGATCCTTGTACCAGCCCAAACTTACTTCTGCTTTTCCAGCCTTTATTTGAACTACTTCTGGATCAAAATGGATTTGTGTCTTTTTCACATTTCCTAAATCACAGTCTTTGAGTTTTCCTTCATCTTGTAGGGCCCCAGTGGAATGTCTGGTTCTTAGTTCACTCTTGGTCTCTGCTTCTGTCTGTCTTATCTCTGTAGCTGTTGAATTCTCTTTAATTAAAGACTGAAGTTTTGCTAAAAATGGCTGAAAAGAACACAGTGACATCTGCTCAGGTTCAAATTAATCTCAACTAGTGATAGATTTATATAAGCTGCTGCTACATAAATGAATATTATCAGTTATTAAATATAAAAAGCTGGTAACAAGGATATACAGGTCTGACCACACACAGGTTTTCTATTTATTACTATTGTGTAGCCCTTATCATTTGCTGTACATTTATTTTTAAAGAAGAAAAGAAAGAAAACCTGAAGACATTTAAATTTTTCTTTGAGGAAATCATTCTGTCATTCATCTTTTATTTTGTGTTAAATCAAAGCCTCAGTATCTGGCCTGGATGACTCTTAATTAACATGTCATTCAGAACACTAGGCTGAGTGTTCTCCCTGCTTAGCAGGAGAGCAGTGCTCACTCAGCAAAGCCCTGCATTATCACTGTATCGCTGAGATTCTCCACTTCAAAGTACAGTTGGCCAAAATGAATGAGAGAGCACGGATATGAAGTATATAGGTGTTACCCTGAGTGAACATTCAGCCTTTACCTGACATAGCAAGATATCTTATTGGGTCATGAAATGAAATTTCACAAAAGAAAATGCACGTGGAGAGAAGAAAAAAAATGAAAGAAAAAAACCAAAACATGCTACAAAGACTAAGAGCTGGAAACAGATCACTCCAACTACAGAAGGTTTAAGAAAAATATGTTTTCATAATGGAAATTCACTTCCTTCCATTCTTCTTCCTCATCCCCACCCTGACATGGTCCACATTTGAGTTCTACAGCTAATCACTTGCCCTTTAAACGTGTTAACTGTTATTTTTATCATAAAACTCAGTTAAACATTCCCAGAAAGTCAATGAATCCAGGGCTGAAACGTAACACGTTATTTGTAAACAATATCCTGATCATCTAACTCTTCATACAGTTTTGTTTCCATTGTTTGCTATGCCAAGTACTCTTCTGAAATCTTCTACCATCTTCAACATGGTAGTGACCCGGAAAAGCAGTTCTGCTTATCCCGATGAGAAAACCTCCAACTCACATCAATTACACTTACAGAGATGTTCAACAACAGTAAAGTTATAATACTGTTCATTTCTTAAACTGAAATATTAAAAATGTAGCAATACCATTCTAAATAATTCAATATTGACTGCCAATAAAGGACAAATTGTTTCAAATTATTAAGATGAAATAGTGACTGGCTACTCAGTAAGATGAAACATTAATGTCACAGAAATTACTTTCTTTTTAAAAACTATGCTGAAACTGTTTAATTGCAATAGACACTCCAGGATGTGTCATGCTGGGATAATGCCACTTCTTGAACCACTGAAAGCACTCCATGAGCCTCCAAACTCACCCAAGGCATGGAATCATTATCATAGCATGACTCACACCTGCCGTGTCTTATTGCTTAATTATAACCCACCATAGATGAACTGTATTGAATTTTCAGCAAAGCCTAGAATTGAATAGAATTGCATTTATTCAATCTCAGACCCACATTGGCCTACTGGGCTATATTCTCATAACTATCCTGATCACTAGTGAAATTAACAGACTAGACTCAATATGGATTCCAGTAACCGTTTAATAATAATACTGCTAACAGAATGTTAAGGTAGAACTGAAAAATTCTCCAGTTAATTTAACTATAGCTAATTTCTATTTTCAATATACAGTAAACACTTCTAATATGAAATTTACCTGTAAATACAAAACGTGCTGTTCAAGTGCAGTAAGGAGCAGTGCAGGCTGGGATGCTGAGAGGCTCTGGAGCCTGTTCCAATCGATTGTAATTTTCACCACATCATCTTTGAGGTTAAGCTTCAAAGAGGCAAACCAGCAACATCACAAAAATTACACGATTAAGCTGTATATCCGGGATTATCACAAAAATAAGATTTCTATGGAGTAATGCATGCCTATTTTGCTCAAAGTTACTAAGTTTCAATGACATAATAAAATGCTTTACGTAGTTGCCATTTTAAAAGCCAAAAGACACAGCTTTGAAAAAACAAAACCAAACCCAAACATCTTATTATTTTAATTCTGTTCCTGTGTCTGTATAATGGGGCCATCTTTGAAAAGCCACCCATGAAAGATAAACCTCTTTTGATACTTTGATATCTTAAATACCACTGGAAGGTATCCAAAAATAGGTCTGCCCTAGTCAGAATCCTACTAAAGCCCAACTAGGCATTCAACAGACGAAGATCAACTACGGCGGTCCAGAAAGTGTATTCTCTTTGTTATATATCACAAAAACACAAGCCTAAAATATATCATTACCCTGATGTCTTTTCAATCACTTTTATTGTTTTCAAATTTAACCAATTAAAAACGTATTTACAATTAAAGATTATTTACACATAGAGACAGATGACAATAACTACTTCAAATAAAAATCAAACTATCAGTTATAAAATTGAGATTAAAAAACAAGCACTGTAACAAATCTAAAAGTGAATGTCCAGTGTGTTTCCTAAGGATTTTCTAGAAAGATGTATTATAATATGAAAATTTCTCATCAGCTATTTACTTATTAGAATAAAAGTATATCCAGAAAACTACCAAGAACCTGAATATAAAATTAATATCAAAATAGCCAAAACTTCAGAGGGAGAAGCTTCCACCTGTAATCATTTGGCTGAGTATGAGGGAATCACTGTAAACTTTTTTAGACACAATCCAAGTGTAAGCAAGTCAATTATACTTGTTTTGCAAGAATAATTTATTAAAAATTAAGTCATATTTTCTACAAAGTAAAGATATATGTTTCATGAGCTCAAATAGAAATTTAATGAGCTACAAGAATAAGAAACCAAGACATGAATTGCTGTCCATGGAACCAAAGAGATCTCAGGTTCCTATGTTAAGCACTCTATTGTATAAATAATGGATACAGAGGCCTACTGCCTAAGACCAGAGGTATCTGAGTCCACATTTGGCAAACATAAAGAAATATGAAATTTTACATAGGCTATACTGACAAAGATAAATGTATACTAAATTAAGATTTGATGTAAGGTTAATTAATACGATAATTGCATTCATTATTGTGTGTAAAAGTAATCTATCAGCACATGTTTACAGTCCTCCAGAGATCTCTAGTTGACGATGGCAAATCTATGTTTGGGGAGTAAGCAGGCAAACCTTAAACCCAAGCAAAGCATCACCTTTTCCAGAGAAAATAATTATAGGAAAGAAATCTTAATATTTGGGTCATAATCTCATGGCAATTTGGAAGAATTATGGAAGCTTTCAAAAACAACTAGAGATACTTGGTCTTTTATGGAAACCAAACAATAAGGTAACAAATTAACTTAAAAATGACCCCCAAATAATCCAATTCTTTATTCAGCAAATTCCTCAGTAACATATGGATTCTATGAATTTTTTACCCCATAATTCTTGGGACAGTAACCAGGCATTCAAAATTTTCTATTAATATATTATAAACACCAACTATTCAATTATGTATGTTCAGTAGAAACATGCTATTTAAAAAAAAAAAAAAACAAGCTAACAATGAATCTTTAGATTTGTAATTTGGGCCAGTGAGAGAGAAGAAAAAGGTTAATATTAGTATTTTTGCATTTGGTGGAAAAATACTTTTTAACAATTCAGTTTTACGCTTTCTATTGAAAAGCACTAATAATTCAACGATACTTAAGATAAACTTAGACATATTACAATTTACATCTTAAAAATCCTTTCAATTTGCTGCAAAAGGACACATTCTGCAGGGGCAACTTTATACGTGTGGTTGGCTTTCATCCTTAATTATGCATCTCAAAATAGATGATATTATTACTAAAACAGTATTTAATTAATTTTTTAAAAAACCTTATATTTGACACTTGTATAAGGATGCTTTACTGTTACAAAAACTTCATTTTCTCTAAACATTTTTGGCAGGTGGTGCAAGCTAAGTTTAATCATTTTTCCATTTGAACCTTTGGAATAAATTTACATAATTTTGAAAAATTCAGTAGGCAAAATTTAGATAACAAATAATTTATCAGTGTAAATTGTTTTGCGACTTCTAAGCATAATATTCGAGAATATTTTTTTCATCTTGACATTAGAATATAAATGAATAAATCTTTAACTTCCAAATCCATGCCCAAACGTTCTCTAACCTTTTAACTATTTAAAGATCTGGGATGTTACTACTGAAATATTAATAAGGAAAGTGCGTAAGGCTTTGTTATGAATTTTTTCATACTTGCTTATCAAGCAATTGAGTTTAAAAATTTTAACTTGTAGAAGTTCAGCAATAATTACCTTGTAACACCAAACAGAATAACTCGAGCAGTTTGCCAGTCAAAATAAACTTATCCAACTAAGGATTTAAAAAACAATTCTCACAAATCAGGTAAATGCCCTATTGTCACAGGTACTACTGCCCTCGACATAATGTGCGCTGTGTCCATTTCGTGTACTACAGCAGCCCCTAGACAAACTAGGGAACATGCTTGACACAGAGCTCTTCCTAAAGC
This sequence comes from Rhynchomys soricoides, assembly GCA_019843965.1. NCBI lineage: Eukaryota > Metazoa > Chordata > Mammalia > Rodentia > Muridae > Rhynchomys > Rhynchomys soricoides. Next base: position 16,811,555 of record JADRCH010000040.1, on the reverse strand, counting down.
AGGCAAACATACTTTTGTTACTTATTTAAAAATTGCCTCATTTACATCAGGAATGGCTATCTAGGAAAGTGCAACCTAGTTTTTAAAATCCAGGTTTACTGTGACATTTCTGTGAAGAGCAATTACTAAGTTACACGACAGTAGTAATGTAGTTAGAAGTGGCCACACATAACTCATCCAACAATTTACACTAAAATTTAGGCATACTACAAATGAAATTGTGGAAATCCTTATACATCCCTCCCCGGTTAAAAGAGTAAGAGATGCAATAAATGGTAAGAGAAAAAAATAAACAAAACCCAGAGTAAATCACCCCTAAAGAGTGGAGATGGCGCTAGAAAAAGTTTCAGGCCGTATTAACCAGTGAAATTCTACAATAAATACACTGGTGGCAAAAGGACCGTAAACGCCAGGAACCTCCTTAATCCTCATTCATCATCTTTTAGGTATCAATTTTCTGCAAGCGTTCGGCGCCAGGACCCCAGTTTTCTCTAGACCTTGGTACTCACGCTTGGTGATCGAGTGTGCGGCCGGCATCTCCCGGTCCCAGGCAGCTGGGCCTGGGCTCCTCCGGGTCTCGGCAGCCCGGCCTCGGCACACCAGCGACACACACAGTGCCAGCGGGCTCTGCGACCCCCGCCTCCGAGAGAACTAAGGGATCAGGACCCGGGTGCTCTCCCTCCCCTCCCCCCGGCCCCCGCCGCACCTTCACTTACCTGTCCTGTCAGGGTGTGCAAGGAGCGAAAGACTTCGCAGAGGACCTCGCGGGTGAGGAGGGGGCTGGAGCTTGGCTCCAGGTTCCTCTCGCTGCTGTTTGAGGAATTATGCTCCGCAGCAGCAGCCATGACACCTTCAAAGCAGCCCCCCAACCACCGAGAAGAGAGCTTACCCCACCCCTCCCTCGAGGATCTCGTCGCACTGAGATGACGTAAAACTATAGCTTCTCATTTCGAGCTTGAGGCTAGGCCCCACCCTCTGCGTTTGACAGACACGCACGAAGACCAATCAAGAGAAAGGATATCTGTGCTCGGAGGGAATGGGTGAGTGCGAAGCAGGACCTTCTGTCTGGTGGCATTTGCAGTGGTCCGCCTTGACTTAGAAACCTACTTGGTTCTTAGATGCTCCCTGTGAATGTTGGCAAAGCCTTACTGTTAAGTGTTAGAATTTGTGTCATGCTAATAAAATTTGAAATGTTAACATGGCGGTTGTGGAGTTGTCTTGGAGAAAGATTGAGGGTCAGTGATGGAACAGTACTCACAATTTTCTAATTACTGGAAACTTAGCCCAGGATAATCGTTACAGGATAGAACATTTTTGTCTCTATAAGATTGTTTGATATGGCCCGGCAGTGGTGGCGCACACCTTTAATCCCAGCACTTGGGAGGCAGAGGCAGGCGGATTTCTGAGTTCCAGGCCAGCTGGGTCTACAGAGTGAGTTCCAGAACAGCCAGTGCTACACAGAGAAACCCTGTCTGGAAAAACCAAAAAAAAAAAAAAAGAAGAAGAAGAAGAAGAGGAAGAGGAAGAGGAAGAGGAAGAGGAAGAGGAAGAGGAAGAGGAAGAAGAAGAAGAAGAAGAAGAAGAAGAAGGAGAAAGATTGTTTGATATGAAAATTTTAAAAAGAACAAAAGGGCTTCATTATGCCTCTTTTTTCTACCATAGAATGACATTGATGACTACACCTACAAAGTTTATGTCAAAGTTCTGACATTCAACAGTTTCTCGGTGCGATAACTTGACCTTAAAATTGCTTTAATATAAATCCAACAGAAATATAAACCAACTTTTTCCATGTGACCACACTCTTTCAAATTAGGATATAAAACTAAATCGACACTTGTCGGATATTATTAGATAATTTTATTTTAGCGAAAAAGTTATAATCTTATCATGTAGAGTTCTATTAAAAATTTAAAACAAGCTTAAGAGATAAAGGACAAAAAAAATTAAAACTCACCTGGCAGCGGCAACTCAGACCTTTAATCACAAAGCAGTAGGGAGGCAGAGGCAGATTAAGTCTCTGAATTTGAGGTCAGCCTGCACTACAAAGTGAGTTCCAAGACAGCAAGAGCTATACAGAGAAACCCAGTCGAAAAGCAAGGAAGCAAGCAAACAAACGATTTAAAACTTCTTTGTAATAGTTGAGTGCATTTAGCATACAGGAAGTAGAAGTATGAAGTTAATGGGTATTCTATAGTTTGAGAGCAGACTGAATAAAGGAAGAAATAAAGAATTAAGGGGCATTGGTATAAGTACAGTAAAAATGAAAGAACTCCTTTTACCTGTCTAAGGAGCCTCTTATTCACTTAGATCCAGAGACTTCTGATATTATCAGGCTTAACAGGATCTTGAGAAAGCTTGTCTGTTTCCTTGTTAGCAGTAAGATGTAAACTTAGGTTTGACAATACAATCTTCACAAGATTCAAACTCAAATCAAGCACCCACTCATTCAAGTCACTCATATCTGTAATAGAAGTTCACGATTCATTGCAATGTTAGCACATTTTGTCTCTGAGTCTCTTGATAAAGGGCGACAACTGTAATGTGGAATCTAAGAGTCCTTGTTCTGTACCAAGTAATGAAATCAGATTTTTTTAACTCAATAAAAGACCTTTTATTACGCATTTGGGAATGATTAAGGTGCTGCTCATTGTTTTCTTTGTTGTGACTGATTTTGAAATTCAAGCTTTTCATTTCACAATTTTTATTTTTAATTGGTGTGTGTGTGTGTGTGTGTGTGTGTGTGTGTGTGTTTATATGTGGCTTGCTCTCATGCACAATTGCCCAAGGAAGCCAGAGGCATTGGATGTGAGCTGCCTGGCATTGGTTGCCTGTAATCAAACCCTGGCCCTCTGCACGAACAAACAGTTGTAGTCTTAGCCACCGAGTTCTTTCTCCAGCTCCAAATTCTAAGTCTTACTTGATCTCTTGTTGTTCTGTTGGTTTTGTTTTTAGAGACAGGGTTTCTCTATCTAGCAGGGACTCTCCTGGAACTCCCGGAACCAGGCTGACCTCAAACTCAGAGACCCACCTACCTCTGCCACCCAAGTGGCATGGCATGGGCCGCCATACTCCTTGGTTTCTTGAACCCCTAATATAGGAATAACTAATGGTCATTTGATTTGTCTCTCAACTGTCTAATAATTGTATTATTCAAAATCCAGACCTGCACTTATATTTTATTACTGCTTACTTAGATAATGCTTAGAATTTGTTAATTCCTTTATGCACTTCGTCTTCTGTCTAATGACATCTTGTATTCCTTCCTGATACCCAGGGAGCTCATTGAAGATATTTTTCTTCTTTTATAACAAAAACTTCTATTTTAAGTAGAAGGCTTTCTAGAATGAAAAGATGTAGATTCCCTTGGGCTCATTGCAGACAGAAATGTGTAGATACTAATGTATAGCAAAATTATAATACTGGAACATAGAAAGGGAATAATTTGTCCTTTTATAGACAACTAATTACAGTCTATGAAGTGGGTTTCTGAAAATCTGCTGCTCAGCAGAAACGATTCAGAGTGTTGGAGTTGGCATTAGAGACAGTGTTCTTACTGTCCTGCAAGCATATGCCAAGAAGCAACTGAGAAGATAGAAACTAGAAAAGAAATCTAGTCTATTTCCCTTCCCCCCCCAAAAAATGCCTTTTATAGTGAGCTCCATCAAATAGTCTACCACCCAGAAAAATACCCAAGTTATCGTGTTTTTAAAAATATGTGAATAAAAAAATACAACCTTTTTTTCTAGTGAAGAAAATTAAATAAAGATATCTGTTGCCTCTGGCTCTACATCACCTGCTGGTCAGGTCCAAGATCCTTAGAATGACATGTCAGGTTTCTCTCAGTATTAAACTGTTTCACATTGTTGCACAGTTTCTGGTACAGAGTTGCTCAGTACAGTCATCCTATCTGAGTCAGGTATATCCCAAGATTTCCAGTGGATGCCTGAAACATTGAACAGTGCCAATGGTTACCATAGATCTTAGCAATCTCAGCATATATAGTTGTTGTTTTTGCCTTATTGAGAACTTTCATCTTTCACTTAGAGGCAGTCTTTTACAGGTTTTGTTTTGCATGTGCAGATTGCTGGTGTCATTAGTCTTATGCTTTAGGGTGACTGTTGGGTTGAACATAAGCACTGTGATACCATGGCAGCTCTGGTAACCGAGATAGCTAAGTGAATAATGGGCAAATAGCATACATGTCATAGTCACATTGGACACAAGGATCATTCATGCCTTAGACAGAATATATAGAGCTAAACTAGATAAGCATAATCACATTACTTGGCATCACTTGCAACTTTTAATTGTGCATGCTTATTTCTGAGGTTAGTGTTTGTGTGTTCAGATCATGATTTGCCAGAAGTAACTGAAATTGTGGAAAGCAAAGCCATCAACAAAGGTAAGACCACTGTGTATACTCACTGAGCTCAACTCATCTGCCTAAAATAGACTTGTAAGATGGAAAAGAAATAAAAGAAGTTAATCTCTCAGGGAAAATTGTAGCAAATAGTAAGAATGCTGTTCAACAGTTACTTTAAAAATTCAAGGGTTGCTGTTTATTTTCTCTGGAGTCAGAAAATTCTAAGTGCTTAATTTTTCCTTAAATGAATAAATGTGGATAGCTTTCTGTGCTAGCTGGTATTATGTCGACTTCACACCCTAACTAGTTATCTGAAAGGAGAGAGTGCCTCAGTAAGGCATTTCCTTTCTTTCTTTTTTTAAAAATTTTTATTTTATTTTTTTAAATTTACTTTACATCCCACTCACTGTCCCCCTTCTGGTCATCTCCTCCAATAGTCTTTCCCCCATTCCCCCTTCCCTTCTCATCTGAGAGGGCGGGGCCCTCTGGGTATCCCCCCATTCTAGCACTTTAAGTCTTTGCCAGGCTAGGTGCTTCCTCTCCCACTGAGGCCAGATAAGGCAGCCCAGCTAGAAGAGCATATTCCATGTACTGGCAACAGCTTTTGGGATAGCCCTCATCAATCAGTGATCGATGGAGTTGGGGAACATCCCATTGTGGGTAGTGCTATCGCTGGGTTGGTGGTTCTGGGTTCTATAAGAAAGCAGGCTGAGCAAGCCATGGAGAGCAAGCCAGTAAGTAGCATCCCTCCACATCCTCTGCATCAGCTTCTGCCGCTATGATCCTGCCCTGTCTGAGTTTCTGGCTTGACTTCCTTTAATGATGAACAGCAATGTGGAAGTGTAAGCTGAATTAACCCTTTCCTCCCCAACTTGCTTTTTGGTCATAGTGTTTCCTCCCAGCATTAGAAAGCCTAGCTAGAACACCATCATCACCATTCTTATTAAAATATATGTTCCCTATCCAAAAGGAAGGAATGGAGATACAGCAGGGAAAGACTGGACAAAATCAAGACCAAACCCCACCTAGGTAAATACCAAAACCTGTAGCTCCAGTATTTACCATTATTTAGCCAATATTTAGGCTTCTGTCTAAAAGGACTCATGTGGCCCTGCTCCTCTAGTTTTGTTGTCTGTATTAGAAATAAGAAATAATTCTGGTGCCCCACAAAGGAACATGGGAACAAAACCAAAGTAGCCCAACTAAGCATTTTTTTTTTTTTTGATAAAAGGTACACCATGCCCCAGACTGGGTGGCAAGAACACACATTTAGCCAAGATAACTTCTGTCTTTTTTTATCTTTGACATAGGTAGTGACTACATCTTAGCTCATTGATGAGTGCTGGACTTCACAAGCTAACACTTTTGGCTAGCTGGTTCAAAGGGGAACATTCAAGTTCAGGAAATGTGAGCACTTGTTGGGTTAACTACCTCTGATTGAAATAAAAAACAATCAATCAAACAAACAAACAAAACAAAACCAAAGACAGACTAACTTCAAATTTAAAAAAGCAAATAAGAATACTTCTACCATATGCACCCTATTTCTCCCTTCTGGATGGATTCAGCTCACATTGCAGTTCTCCTTGGTAAATGCTTCACAGCTCTGGCCATCTCCAACATCTTGGGGTCTCCATGGCAACCCAGGCATTACCTTTATACTTTCATACAGTTGGATTTCAGGCCTTCTTGTAGGGCCGCATTGCCTGGCCTCCGTGGCTCTCTGAAACCACGGAGGAAGAACACACCCCTAACCCCCACCCCACACCCCCCTGCCGACCTTACAACTTCCATGCTTCCCAAACCAGTACCATGTGCATGGCACTGCCAAGTTGGAGTGCCAGCTTGGCATGGATTATCGCTCCCTTGGATCGCATCTGTAGAAGAGTTTAGACTCTGGGGATAGGAAACCTTTTAGACTCTTTGCTTTAAATAAATTGGGATTTTAACTGGGTGGGGTCCTGCCTCGAAGGCTTGCTTACTGCCTTTCCAATGTTGGGTACGTGGCTTCTCTTTAGTGGGGCTAATCTTAACAATTACAGCCTCTTCTTTAACAGAAGACACTGCTGCCGTAGAAAAGCAAACTAGAACACATACATATACAATTCAAAACATATTGTGAACAAAAAAATTCCTAAAAAGAATCTTGTGTCTCACTGTGGGCAAAAGACTCCTGGACGGAGTTTGCATGTCTGTAGAGACCGATGACATGACTGTAACTTCAGTATTGTGGAGAAAATGGAATTTTGTAGGTCCAAAGGCTAATGACTTTATGCTGGTCTAGCTTTAGCCTTCCTTCCTTCCTGGAACACCCATTCCTTGCCTCACACGTCATGATAATAAATTTTAAAACCTCTTAGAAGCTATTAACTTAGAAGAACACTAACTTCTGCCGATCCAAGAGTAATAATGTCACCAAATAGTATCCTGGGCTTATAGGATAGCTCCTCCATCTCCTTGTACCTGCCTCTCTGCTGTAGCCACTGATGTATTATTATTGTTTTTAGTATAGAATAGAGTTTATTCAGGACATGGGGAGGGGAGTTGAGAGGGTAGTAGAGACAGAGAAGGAGAGAGAGAGAGAGAGAGAGAGAGAGAGAGAGAGAGAGAGAGAGAGATGAAAGGGGAGTAGGGAGAGAGGGTAAGAAGGAGAAACAAGAGCAACAAGGCAGGAGGGCCCCTCTAAAGTATTTTAAAGTTGCCTTGATTTGTGACATTTTTGCTCTACAAAGCCATAAAAACCTGTGGAAGTGCTTTCACCTTGGCACATAGATTTGGGGGTAACCTAAATCTGGATTCCCAGACCATGTTCACTCAAAATGACTCAGTACAAACTATCTCTTATTCCCTTTAAGCTGTGGTTTTTATATCAACATATAATACACCACATTAACAGAACAAGAGACAAAAATCATATGAACATCTCAATAGATGTAGAAAAAAATAAAATTCAGTGTTCTTTTATAATTAAAGAAACTGAACAAATTATGTGTGAAAGGGAACTGATAAAGTAATTAATACTGAAGGCAGCTTTTAAGTCAATAGCATTATCACACACCCGTAATGACTATGTTGAGAGAGAAATTTAAAAATTCCATTCACATAGCCACAGACAAAATTAAAAAGAAATAAATTTACCAAGGATATGAGAGACATCTGAAAAATATCAATACTCATCTAAGAAATTGTAGAAGACACACACTAAAGTAGAAAAACCTTCTTCAGTGAAAAATATCAATTGGTAGATGGCCATATTAACGTCACTACTGGTGTTCCTTCATGGCTACCAGATGATTCAAAAGATATCAGGGTTCCCTGAGTCAGGTTCTTTGTCTTGTTAATGAAAAAAAAAATTGAGAATGGGCTCACAATGAAGCTAAAGAACAATTTTTATTAGAGTTTAAAAGAAAATCTCCCAGGACTAGCCAGATATAAACTGCAGAAGCTGCCTGGAGGAGGATAATGAAGGCCAAAGTGAAAGAAGCCATGCCATTGATGCTGTCATGGAGGTCAGACATGGTAGGCAAGCAGCCACAGGGCAGTTGGGAGGCTTTAGAGGAAAGAAGTCCTGAATGTTGTGGGAAGCCCAAGGTGTTAAAGAAAGCATGCACACAAAAGAGAAGAAAAGAAGTCACGCTTATCTAAATAATTTTGAACAATTGAGAAAAGCAGCAGGTTTACGATGCAAGGCTACGGCCCCTGAACTAAGGGTGCAAATTCTGGGAAGGAGAAGTTCATTCAGCATCTTATGAAAGGACCAATCGTGCTATCTCCTGAGCCTGGCTTAAGGTTAGCTCACCTTCTTAAGGGTTGGTGGTGATTGAGCTGGCCCAACTGACATGTTAAGTCTTCATTTAGGTCTGATCTTGATCATAAGGTTTTTTTGTTTGTTTGTTTTTTAAATGGGTTTTTATTGCCCATTTTATTACACTATTCAATGCAATCCCTATGAAAATACCAGAACTAGAAAAACAATTTTAAAGTTTATATAGTCATAGAAGGACCCTGAAGAACCAAGGTAATAGTGAATAACAAGAACAAAGCTGGGCCACAGTAACTGATGTCAAGATATAGCACAGATCTATAATAGCTGGAACAATCTGGCACTAACACAAGATCAGACGTCTATACCCACGGACAGAATAGAGATTCCAGAGCCAACCCAACACATCTACAGCCAACCAATTCTTGACAAAGGTACCCAAAACCTACAGCATAGAAATGACAGTCCATTCAACAAATGGTGCTGGGGGAAAATGTATATCCATATGTAGAAGACTCAAACTTGGTCTGTATCTTTTATCCTACCCAACATCAACTCAGAATCTATCAAAGACCTAAATGGAAAGCTGTAACTGTAAATCTATTCAAAGAATAAATCAGGGAAACAATTCAAAACATTTGTACAGGCAATGATTTTTTTATGTGTGCTAAAAACACAGGAAAAACATAAACAAAAGAGACAAATGGGATTCAAAGTACAAGGTTATGTACAACAAAAGGAAATTCCAGCAGAGTAAAAATAATCTAAAAAAATATTTGTCAACTAGTCATCTACAAATGATGGATACACTTACAAATACTGAAAACACTTACAAAAAATCAAATAAACTAATTAAAACATGGTCATAACTTAGGCAGTAGAGACAGATCTCTAAGTTTGAGGCCAGCCTGGTCTACAGTGTGAGTTCCAGAACAGCCAAGACTACACAGAGAAACCCTGTCTCAAAAAAACAAAAAGCAAAATAAAAAAAAAACATGGCCAAGTGATTTGAATAGATACTTATGTAAAGAATAAATACAAATGGCCAATGAATTTATGAAAAGTTTCTAATATCATTAATCGTCAGGGGAACAAAACTTGAACCTACAGTACTGCTGCTGGTACACACCTGGAGTCTCCACCTTGGCTGATGTGGAAGGATCTTTTGTGTTCATGAATTTGAACCCAGCCAATGTAGTGAAATTTTGTTTTATAAAACAAACAAACAAATATTGCAATACCAGATCATTTTCCCCAGTTAGAATGACTGTTATAAAAAATTAAAAACTGACAAATGCTGAAAAGATGTGGAGGAAGAAGAGTTGTCATATACTGAAGATGATAATGTAATTCACTAAAAGCCATTATGGAGAACATCATAGAGGTTGATCAAAAAAATAAACCTTAAAAATAGATCTCCTGTATATGTAATCCAGCTATCCCACTTTCTGCACATATTCAAAGGAAGTGAAATCAACATAACAAAGAGATACCTGTGAGCCCATGCTGATTGTGGCACTCATCAATTGGATATACGAATGATGAAGCTTGAGATATGTATAATACATATATATGCAATAAAATATTATTCATCCCCAAAGCAGGATTGGATGGAAATGAAGGACATCGTCTTAAATAAACCAGGCACTGAAAGTATAGACTGCATGTCCTCTCAGGTTGAGGTTTACAAAGTCAGACTGTATGGGATAGTGACTGCTAATGGTTAGGACGGATGGGAGAGGTAGGTAAAGGGAGGTTGAATTTGAAGTTGTCTTAATAAATACACGTACTGAAATATTACAATGAGCCTCGCTAATATGTACATGTTAATTAATGTTGACACATGCCAAACAAAAACACAATATTTAAAAGTTGCCTTTTGGAAAGATTATTTTGCTTTTATTTATTTATTTTTTTATGTATAGTTTCTGGGCAAAGAAATTCTTTCTGTACTCTTAAATTTCAGTGCTTCAATCCGTGTCTTCACTGTCTTTCCGCTCTGTAATACCACCGTGACTCCTTGTGATGTCTTCTCTTTTGCCCTGGTTTCATCCGTTCTATCGTGCTCTGCCATGGGAGGCACTATGGTTCGAATGTCTCCTGAAGTTCCCTTGTTAGAACTCAACCCCAACACAACGTTGCTAAGAACCTGGAATCTTAAGAGATGAGCTAGAATAATGCCCTACTGGACGGATTGATGGCGTTGTTACAGAGGTGATGGCTGCTTTATTTTTGACTTTCCATTGCTACGGCTTCAAGTTCACTGATATTTTCTTGAGAACGTTTTAGCCTGCTCTAAATTCCGTCCAGTGCATTCTTGTTTTATTTTTGTTTTATGTGTATGAGTGTTTTGCCTACAGGTGTGTCTGTACACCACCACCTTGTATGGTGTCTGCTGAGACCTGAAGAGGATGTTGAATCTCCTTGGACTGGAATTACAGGTGGTTCAAATGCATTCTGGGACAGGAAGCTGGGGTCCTCCAGGGAAGCAGCCAGCGCTCATAACCATCTCTGTAGCTTCCCCGCGTACTTTTCATTTCTAATACTGTGCTTCTCTAGAAATCTCACCCTCATATCTCCATTAGCTTATCACAGGCATGTCTCCTCACATTTTCTTGTACATAGAGCACACTTAGTTTATGTATTTTCATTGTCTCCATCAGTTAGTCACGCGATTTCTTCTGGGTCTGTTTCTATTGAATGACTTTACTGTTCATAGTTAGAGGGGTCTAGTTTCTCCATTTTTTTTTATCCCCAAACATAAATTTTGCCTTTTCAATTCTTAAATTTGGTGCATTTCTTTATATATTTTTATATGTGGCTTTATTCTGTTTTTGATTTATGTTGTTTTGTTTTGTTTCTGAGACATAGTTTCTCTGCATAGCCCTGGCTGTCCTGGAACTCCCTCTGTAAGCCTGTCTGGCTTGGAACTCAAAGATACACCTGCCTCTGCCTCCGGAGGGCTGAGCTTAAAGGCGTGTGCCACCACTAACTGGGCTTGGTTTTATTCTTATGTGTAACTAAGTTTGATGCTACAGACTTTGTTAAGGAATGCTCAGAATGTCATTGGGACAAGGTCGGTTTAATCTGTCAACTAAGGGGTTCTCTGAACAATTTAAGAAATTTTAGGATATCTTTTCAGTCTTGTTAATGAGAACACTTACACCAGGGTGATGTCCGGGAACGTTCCTGCCCCTTCCTTTCCACTCTTTGTTTTATGTTTGTGTGTTTGTTTTTGTTTTTATTTAATCTTAGACTCAGAAGGACCTCTCTGCAGATGCCCATTGCTGATTTTCTGCAGAAGTACTTTTCTTGGATACTTGGCCCCACAGATTCTAGGTATATCACATCTTCAAAGTCTGACCAGTGTCTCCTCCACCCTGGACCTTGACTAGATTTAATTTACATTCTGCTTCTGTGATATAAAGCATGGAAACTGTCTGTGGGTAGTTGGCTCCTGAAAATACAGGCATCACCCTAGAAACATGTTTCTTTATTCTTTGGTGAGGTCATAGTCTCTTGTTTCTAGTGTGTGGTGGCTTGAGTATGGTTTGTCTTCCAGAGGATTATGATATTAATTCTTTGTCACATGAGTATATGGGAAAGATTTCTCCCATTTTGAAAAACACTGATTCATTTATTTGCACCGTGTGTGTTGTGTATCTGCTACACCATGGGTGTGAAGTTAGGGGACTCTCACTCTGTCATGTGAGTTGTGAAGATCAACTCCATGTCATTAGGATTAGCAGCAATCCTCTCTAGTCACTGAGCCATTTCACTGACCCTTTCTCCTATTTTTTTTCAAATTGCCTCTTTTCTTATTATTTTTTATGCTGTGCAAAATTTTAATATGGTGCATTGTTTGTCGATTCTTGCTATTATTTCCCGAGCCACTACACTTCTATTTAGAAAGTTGTTGCCTATGCTTCTATCTTAAATTGTTTTTTGTATGTGTTCCTCTAGTAATTTCCACATCTAGGATATCTTAGTAGATTCAGATTTATTTTGAATAGATTTTTGTAAAAGGTAATAGATAGAAATCTGATTTTTCAGTCTTCTAATATGAGTATCTGGTTTTTCCAGCACCAGTTGTTGAAGAGGTTGTCTTTTTTTTCTGGCATAATTTGGAAGTTGGAAACCTTCATTAAGAGTTAGATGGCTATCACTATGTGAGTTTATTTCTGAATATTCTGTCCTATTCCATTACTCCTTATGTCCCTTTTTGTGTCAGAATCATTATATTTTTGTTATTATGGCTCTGTAGTATTATTTGAAATCAGTTATTATAGTATGTCTAGCATTGACCTTTTACTGCAGCTTTGGCTGCATGGTGTATGTGTGTAGGTTTGCATGGGTGCAAATATATGAATTTTGTTTTTTCTACTCCATTCTGATTTCTATGAAAATTGTAATGTTTGTTTATGTACATATGTTTGTGTATGTTCACATGTGTAATTGCATGCCTATAGATGTGCATACACATGTGTGCCTGAATGTGGAGGTTAGAGGTTCATGTCAGATGTCAGTTTTTTTTTTTTAGGATAGGGTCTCTCTGGCTCTGACTGTCCTGAAGCTCACTATGTATCATGCTGCCCTCACAACGATTTGCCTATCTCTGCCTTGCTGAGTGTTAGGATTAAGGAGGTGTGTGCCACCACACCTAGCCAGATGTCTTCTTAAATTGCTGCCCACTTTACTTTTGGGTTTTTGTGGTTTTGTTTGCTTGTTTTGGCAGTTGTATTGGCTCTGGCCTTGTGTGCTAGTAAACACACTACCACTGGGGTAACTCCAGTTAACTTCCACCCTGTGTTGAGACAGTCTCTCACTGCACCTGGCACCCACCAATTCAGCTAGGCTGGCTGGCCAGGGAGCTTCAAAAATCCACCAATCTTTTCTTGTCTTCTAAGTCTGGGAATAGAAGCATGTATTGTCATGCCTGGCTTTTGATGTGAGTCTTGAGGATTCTGACTTAGGTCATCATACTTGACAAGAAAGCACTTTACTGACCAAGCCATCTCCCCAGCTCCTTGATAAACTTTTTAAGTATGAAAATTATATCCTTTTAGTATCTGTGAAGTTGTTAGTTATTCTCAAGATGTTTCTACTCACCTTCTCTATTATTTTCTTTTTTAGAATCTGTACCCTAAGTACTAGCACTCAGGAGACAGAGGCAGGCCTATCTCTGTGAGTTCAAGGCCAGCCTGGTCTACAAAGTGAGTTCCAGGACAGCCAGGGCAGAGAAACGCTGTCTTGAAAAACAAACAAGCAAAAAGTACCCTAAATATTTGTGAGCCTCACTTTCTGTGTCTTTGTCTCTCTTTTGGGAGATGTTAGAGATCACACTTGGGGTCTGAGTACAGTCAGCAAGCACTCTAGCAGAAAACTACCCTCCCGGCTCATGTTTGGCTCATGTTTGGTTTTAGTTGTGGTTGTTGTTGATTTGTTTGAGATGAGATTTTTGCTCTGTAACTCAGACTGTCTTGAGAGTTCCACATGTAGCCTAAGCTGCCTTCAAACTAGAGATCCTCCTGCCTCTGACTCCCACATACTGGGATTGCAGGCATGTACTACATGCTTGATTTTACGTATATTTTTTACATATGTTTCCATCATAGCCCTTAAACTTTCTTCAGTTCAATCTTCAGCTCATTTATTCCTTCTTCTTCTGTATTTTTTCTATTGTCCATCTTCTAAGTTGTTGTTTTTTTTTTTTAAATTTAAAATGCACTTTTTATTTATAGGTTAGATGACTGGTTATTTTGTAATTAGTTTTTGTTTAATCACCTTCTATCTTGGTTTGTTTGTTAATTTTCTCCTTTATTTCTTTGAAGATACTTCGAGTATTCGTTTAAAAGCTCCGTTCACTCTATTACCCTATTTAGTCTGCAGTAAATTCTACTTATGAATGTATTTATCTTATTGAGATAATTGAGCTAATTTTGGATATGAAATAATTTCCGATTGTGAAGACATATTTAATTACCCACTCTTCCACCCCACACACCCAAAGAAATTATGGGAACTCATATGTGTCTCTTTTTAGATTTAGCTGTATCTTCCATTGTTTGAAGGTGGGTGCATTGGGTCAGACTTTGGACCTGTGAATTTCTACCAGTAATAACAATTTGGCTCCAATGCCCTTTTACAGTTAGATTGATGCATATTACTGAACTTGATCTCTGAAATACATGCAGAATGGTGCTCATCATATCCGGGTCATGGTACTAAAGTCTCCTCCATGGTCCTCTCTTGTTCTTTCTTTTCTTTGTTGCCTAACAAACTATGGAGAATCCAGGGCAGGACTTTGAGGTACATGAAAATTTTAAGCTATCAGATTAGAAGTGTCTCTTCTGAAAGTCATAGATGTTACAGAGAAAGACAAGGAAGACCACAAGCCTGAATATAAAATAAAAATGCACACTTATTTCTGCCAACCTTTATCTAAAGTTTAGAATTTAAAACATTGAGAGAATAAGTATTCATGGCCACCAAGTTGTGATAATTTGTTGCAGCATATTTAAGGAATGAATATACTAATATTTTTTTAAGTTTGTTGTTCCAGGGTCATTCTTGTGTGAGTACAGCTGGCCCTCTGTATTTGTGGTTCCAAGTCACTGGCTTCAATCAACACATATCAAAAGTATTCAGGAAAACCAACTACACCTGTACTGAACATATTTAGATTACCCTCTTGTCACTTTTCTTCAGCAAAACCATGCAGCAACTATGTAACTAGACTTTACACTGCATTAGGCATTATAGTTAACATAGAAATAATTTCAAGTATTTGAGATATTTATGTGGGTCACTATACCACTTTATATAAGGGACCTGCACACAGATTTTGGTGCTAGGGAGGTCCAGGAACCTTCAGTGGACAATGAGTGATAATTATAGACACCTTGGTCTTTTGATTGTATTTTGTTGGTTTTCCTGGCTTATTTCACTAGTTCTAGCCTTTAGCAGCAGTATAATTTTGGGGTTGAGAGATCTCTGTTTTTGTTTATTTATAAGCTATAAGATGAGAATAATAACAGTCCCATATTACATGGTTGCTATAAAAAATAGATATTTTGGTATATATAAAATAAATGTAGAAGTTAAGACTGGTTCTTCCTCCCAGCCCCATGTTCCCAGAAATATGATTCAGACTCAAGATATATTTGCAAATACTTTAGCCATATAGCTAGGCTCTTCTCTGACTAGGTCATAACTTATTATAACCCATTGACTCTAATCTATATTCTGCTGTGTGGCTGGTTACCTGTGCTCAGGCACCATATGTCCGTCCAGTCACATCTTCTTGGTGGAATCTCCCACACCTAGCTCTATCCCAGAATGCTTGCTGCCTCCCGGATGTCCTACCTTCTACTCTGCCCTTTCCTGTAGGCCATAGCGTTTTAGTTGACAGGTGATGCTTCCAAAGAATACACAAGATATTCTCTCTGCAATTAAAAAAGATCACAGCATTCAATAAGAATTCAATAAGGTTTGTGTTTATTACTTCAAATTATTATTATTATTATTATTATGTCATTCAACACATAATGCTTAAAATACTTGCATAAAGAATCATCAATAAATCAATAACTTCTTTTCCCTCATGATTAGCTTTATGATATGTGTGACTAATCATAATTAGGGTTAAAATTAAATAATTTTCTGTTAGAAGAGTCAAATGCATTAGCAGCTAGAATAATAATTACTAATCCTCAGTGGCAAGAGTTATGAGTTGAAATTGTACCTGATGAGGTTGTTGCATGGGATTAATAATATTTCTAAGTCAAATAAATAAAACAATATTTTAAAGATTTATTCATATTTTCAGTCTTATTTGATGTGTGTGAGTGTTTTGTCTGCATGTATGTTTGTGCACCACATATGTGCCTGGTGCTCTTGGAGGTCAGAAGAAAATGTGGGATCCCCTGGAACTGGAATTCCAGATGTAAGTGCTGAGAGTTCACACTGGATCTTCTGCCAGATCAGCAAGGGCTCTTAACCATTGAGCCACCCCTCCAGTTCTAATGCAATGGTTTAAATTAGGTAAGGCATGTCTATGCATGTTCTGAGCACAGATGTATAGAATCAAGTAAAACAGAAGCAGAAACTACGAGGCCAGAAACTGTCAGTCTTTCAGTTACTATTATAAGTACCTTATGTAGAAGTTAGGTCCAGTTCTTCTTCCCAGCCCTATGCCCCCAAAAATAAGATTCTCAAGAAATATTTGCAAAATACCTTGGCCATATGCCTAGGCTCTCCTCTGACTAGATCATAACTTAAAACAACCCAATTATTTTAACCTACATTCTGTCATGTGGCTGGTACCTGTGCTCAGGTACCATGCATTCATCTTGTTACAACTTCCAAGTTGAATGGGGTGCTGCCAGAAGCTGACATGCCTCAATGTCAAAAAAGCCTGAAATTAATAAAAAACCAAATCTTTAAATGCCATTTTCTGTGAGTCTCTGAGATTCTGTGAATCTGTCTATTCGTAGCATATCTGAGCAAGCAAACGCCTGTTTCTACCTATTTATCATCAGTTTAACCCATGATGCATATTTCTGTGATAATCCAGACTAGTATCTAATATGACAATGAGTTTGACTGTCGGATTATTAACTAATATTCCCTAAACAACTTAAGCTTACTAGTTTGCAATAACAGCTATTAAAAGGACTGGGGTTAAACCTTGTATTTTTAAATGAGTTGCATGGGCATAATACATATACAAGATTTGAGACATACATACATTATTATACTATAGCAAAATTAACCTTAAATTTTGATCAATAACCTTAGAGGATTAACTTATAAAGAGTAAAGGTTAATTTTGGCTCACAGTTATAGAGGTTTCTGTTCAGGATTAGTCTACCTTGATACAAGTCCAAAGCAAAGTGGCAGCGCAAAACAGTTCATCTCATGTGTTGAAAACAAATGAGAAGGAGAAAGGAGCTGGAGGTTCATTATCACCTTCATAGGTGTGTCCTTAGTGACCCCAAGGCCTCTCACTAGTCCTTACCTCTTTAAAACCCCACCTCTTCAGTCCAAGCTGCCAGGATTTGAATGAGAAACATGCTCCACATGTTCATGTGCATGACTGCCTTCCCACCACTGACGGCGCTGTTGGAGGTTACAGAACTGTTAGGTGTTACAGCCTTGCTGAAGGAAGTGTAGGCTTTGAGATTTACAGCCTGTCCTACTTCTTGCTTTTATTTTCTCCCTCTCCTTCCTGTGTGCAGATGAAGCGTAATCTCTGCTTCCTGACTGCTAAGCTAGCATCAAGCTCCACACCTTCCCTGCCATGACTGACTAAGTCTCTGGAGTGGAAAGCCCTCTTCTCCTCTAAGTTGCTTTTTAAATTTCAATTTTAAAAAAAGCAATTATTTATTTATTTATTTATTTATTTATTTATTTATAGCATTTGATTTAAAAAAGTAGTCTCACTGTATAACCCTGGCTAGACTGGAATGTGGTATACAGACAAGGTTGGCATTGAGCTCACAGACATCTGCCTGCCTCTGCCTCCCAAGTTCTGCTTTGGTCATAGTATTTTATCACAGCAACAGAAAAATAACCAATATGGTACTGCTCTAAGGAGCAAGCCTTAAACTTATGGGCTTTGAGAAACATTTGCAGTCCAAACTAAAGCAGCTATTGAAGTCTTACTCTGTCTATGCAGTATCTCGTGTGTGTGTGTGTGTGTGTGTGTGTGTGTGTGTGTGTGTGCAGTCACTCTGTAGTAAAAATGCTTCTCTCCTTTCCTTTACTCACTCTTCTGAAACTATTGGCTAAGGCTTTATGTCATATCATGGACACACAGAACACATTAGGGTATTGTGAATAGGCTTATGCATGGAGATGACATTGCCAGTGTGGCACTTTGCTCTTGTCCATATGTGATCATAACATTTACCCCCTTATCAGTATCCAGGACTGGTGCTTCTCTCCCTTCCTCCCTCAGATCTCCATCTAACTAGTTTCTGGTATGAACTAATGTTGACTTAAGATGAAGTAGTAGTAACTTTCCCTGGGGTAATGAGAGCAAATGCTTGTTCATACCTGATAGGACACTAGCAACAGACCAGCAAAGTACATTTTGGTAATTCAATGAGTTTATTGGGCTTGCTTATAGCACATAGGGGAGGGGTTACTTTCAGAGGTGTGTGTAAAGCCAAAT
This sequence comes from Rhynchomys soricoides, assembly GCA_019843965.1. Taxonomy (NCBI): domain Eukaryota; kingdom Metazoa; phylum Chordata; class Mammalia; order Rodentia; family Muridae; genus Rhynchomys; species Rhynchomys soricoides. The sequence continues at coordinate 16,793,249 of JADRCH010000040.1, read as the reverse complement.
AGCTTCATTATCACAAATTCCCACTCTATCGTAGACAGTGACCTCATGGAAGCTGCATCATAAAGCCCCCATTTCTGTTAACTTTCCACTTCCTTTCCTATATAATCCAGCACCTCCCAGGATCACTTGTAGCTGCAAGAGAACCAGATAAAGTAATATCTTGACTCTTGGTTGAGCATCCTGTTAACTTCTCCATTTACCAAGTAGCATCAAAAGCTCCATTACCATACACATACACCTAGCTACTTTTGTGTTGCTCTGCTCAATTAGTTGCCATGGCTACCTAGCCAAGATAGTCTTTACTTCAAGATGGTAATCATGTTATACCTGCAGGAAAAAAGCCATCCTTTGGCAGATGGGTCCCTGTTGCCATGAATCTTAATGTAACACAACATCGATCATAGGGTGGATCCTTACTCAGACTAAGCACATTTTCTTACCCTTTAAAAAGTATATATATAAAATCTAAAAACTTAGGCTAATTAACCTTTTAACTATGACTCTCCTGTGTGTCTCCCCCAGTCTTGCAGCTACCACTGGTGCTTGTCTATGGGATAGAACGCTGGCACGAGAACCTGACTTAAGAAATTAAGAGTGCATGGGTTGATTTTTCTCTAAATGTGTAGGTTATCTTTAATTTACCATTGCATATTTGAATGTGCAGATTATTTAAATATATACAGTTTAATTTTCACATTTCACACACATCCTTTCCGTGGTAGAAAAATAAATCCATGTTTTAAAAGAGGAATTTGAGAAAACCTTATGATGGAATGGCAATTAAGAATTTGTTTGCAAGTGCACTGCTCAAGCCTTCTACTTATTACTTTCTGTTTATCAACCTTTATTTGTAAGTGGAAATATGTTAGGTCTGTATTCTAGGAATGCCATGCTTCTGTGGATTCTAAGGAGAAACAGCTGTAATGTTACGCAGGGTTACCAGGGAAATGGGTTATGTGATCCAAAGCAGATTATAAGGAAGGGTGCATATCCTCAATAGCCTGCTGATGTCAATCTAACTACTGTTGATGCCAAAAACCACAACTCTCTCCTCAATGGGGATAGCTATTCTAGAGCCAAATACGAGTGACCATGTCCCAGGAACACAGATTCAGGTTACCCAAATTCTGTGTACCAATGAGATATCAACTTCATCAAATTTTTATTGAGCCAGAACAAAGAAATCCATAAATCAAGACACTTTTCAAACACATTGGTGGAAGCATCAAGTTAGAGGAAAGAGAAATCAGTTCTGGACCTTGAATGCTATCTGGCAGCATTCTTAGCCTTCTGTTGGTAGAAGCTTACAGTCCTTTTGTACATTCCAAATGACTTGCTTAATAGTCACAAAGATGTTAACTCACATGCAGAGGTTGGTAATAAATGGACATTAGGTGGACAAAATAGCCCAAGACGGTTTGTAATTAGGCCCTGAACCATCAACATTTCGAACTCTCCACATTGGTGATTGACATTCCAATCACACTATGGTCTAGAAGATGACTCTTCTACGGGAAAGTTTGTCTGCACTTCCTTCACAATATAACCATTTCAACCTGGTCTCCAAGTATCCTCCTTACGTACATTATCTCAAAATATATTTACAATCCTCCGGTCTGATCAAATTTCTAACAATCCCTTTGCTTTTACTATCTTTTGACTTTTTGCTGTTTCTTGATGCCTCAAATGTTCTGCTTCCCTCTAATCATCCAAGACTAGCAATGCTTTGAGTTTTCTCAAAGACCACAAAGGAGGAAAACCTTATTGTACATGCCTTCCCAAAGACCAAATTACAGTGTTTATGTTTTCATATAAGATGAGGGAATAGGACAGAATATAAATAAACATGATGCATTTAGCTTTCTACTTTGTGCTTGGTTTGCCTCATTTCTAAGTGTTTTGTGTTTGAAAGATTTTGAAGAGACAGTTGGTGGTGTTTGTGTTTAAACACGTTAGAATTAAAATCCTGGCTCTTGAAATAACTTCACATGAAACACTGGGATATTTCTTAGCTTCTTATGTGATTCAGTAGAATGGTAGAGTGGGGCCTGACTCAGGAAGATGTTATAAAGATTCGGTAAGGTATCTTTTGGTTAGTTTTAGGGGAGATATTTATTTTTGGACTGCTTATTTCTGATTCTTTAGTACTCTCTCTTCTCAAATTGTTACATGCCTATGTTGGTCATTTTCTTTAAGCTATTAAATGGTTTGCTTTGATCCTCATTAATATCCCCATCTGTCATATTTGCTGACATTTCTTACTTTTAGTTGCAAGGAAAATAATCTCAATGCTCTGTTTCTTCCAGTTGATTTTCTTTTCCATCTTTAAAGATACCTAATGATAGATTTTACAATACCCTGGAGATCAGAGTGTCTTTTGGTATATCCCCTGGATAATTAGCCAGGGTTTTCTTTAATATTCCAAATTTATTTGGGAGAACATTAATCATTCTTCCTACATTAAGTTCACTCCTTCCCTGTTCCTAGATTGTTAAGGAGATCAGATTCATCTCTTCCCTCATAGCAAATTTAGCATATTCTTTATGGAGTCACTGTTGTCAGAGTCCAGCGCAGTGTTCAGCACAGTGTTCTGTGAACATAATTGATTGTCAGAACGTGGCTGTCATTCATATTGTCATATTTCATCTAGAATTTTAAAGTTCAACATTCATCTTTACTGTTTGTTCTTTCATTAGAAAAATATTAAAACCATAGCCATGTATGGTGATGCATGCATTTACATTTTTTAATATTTTATTTACATTTCAAATGTTTTCCCCTTTCCAGGAAACTCCCTATCCCATCCTCCTCCCCTGATTCTATGAGGGTATTCCCTCAACCACCCACTCACCCACTCCCGTCTTCCCTCCCTGGCATTCCCCTATACTGGGGGATCTAACACCTTCAGGCCCAAGGGCCTCTCTTCCCACTGATAGCCAACAAGGCCCTCCTCTGCCACATATGTGGCCAGCACCATGGGTCTCTCTATGTGTATTCTTTGGTTGGTGGTCCAGTCTCCGGGAGCATCGAGGGGTCAGGCCAGTTGCCACTGTTGCTCCCTCCCTAGGGCTGCCAACTCCCTCAGCTCCTTCAGTCCCTTCTCCAACTCCTCCCTCTGGGACATCACACTCAGGCCTACAGTTGCTGTGAAATGACCCTTGGGTATTTCGAACTTTTGGGCTAATAACCACTTATCAGTGAGTACATACCATGTTTATTCTTTTGTGACTGCGTTACCTCGCTCAGGATGATATTTTCAAGTTCCATTCATTTGCCTAAGAATTTCATGAAGTCATTGCTTTTAATAGCTGAGTAGTATTCCATTGTGTAAATGTACCACATTTTCTGTATCCATTCCACTGTGGAGGGACATCTGAGTTGTTTCCAGTTTCTGGTTATTATAAATATGGCTGCTATGAAAATAGTGGAGCATGTGTCCTTATTATATGTTGGAGAATCTTCTGGGTATATGCTCAGGAGTGATATAGCTGGGTCCTCAGGTAGTATTATGTTCATGTTTCTGAGGGTCTGCCAAACTGATTTCCAGAGTGGTTGTACCAGCTTGCAATCCCACCAGCAGTGGAGGAGTGTTCTACTTTTTCCACATCCTCGCCAGCATCTGCTGTCACCTGAGTTTTTGATCTTAGCCATTCTGACTGATGTGAGGTGAAATCTCAGGGTTGTTTTGACCTGCATTTTCCTGATGACTAAGGATGTTGAACATTTCTTCAGGTGCTTCTCAGCCCTTCGAGTTTCCTCAGTTGAGAATTTTCTGTTTAGCTCTGTTCCCCATTTTTTGATGGGGTTATTTGGATCTCTGGAGTCTAACTTCTTGAGTTCTTTGTATATATTGGATATTAGCCCTCTATTGGATGTAGAATTGGTAAAGATTTTTTCCCAATCTGTTGTTTGCCATTTTGCTCTATTGAAAGTGTCTTTTGCCTTACAGAAGCTTTGCAATTTTATGAGGTCCCATTTGTTGATTCTTGGTCTTAGAGCATAAGCCATTGGTGTTCTATTCAGGAACTTTTCCCCTGTGCCCTTGTGTTCAAGACATTTCCCCACTTTCTATTTTATTAGATTCAGTGTATCTGGTTTTATATGGAGGTCCTTGATCCACTTGGACTTAAGCTTTGTACAGGGAGATAGGAATGGATCAATTCACAATCTTCTACATGTAGACCGCCAATTGAACCAGCACCATTTGTTGAAAATGCTGTCTTTTTTCCACTGGATGGTTTTAGCTTCTTTGTCAAAGATCAAGTGACTGTAGGTGTGTGGGTTCATTTCTGAGTCTTCAATTCTATTCCATTGATCTACCTGCCTGTCACTGTACCAATACCATACAGTTTTTATCACTACTGCTCTGTAGTACAGCTTAAGTCAGGGAGGTTGATTCCCCCAGAAGTCCTTTCATTGTTGAGAAAAGTTTTTGCTGTCCTAGGTTTTTTGTTATTCCATATGAATTTGAGAATTGCTCTTTCTAGGTCTATGAAGAATTGAGTTGGGATTTTGATGGGGATTGCATTGAATCTGTAGATTGCTTTCAGCAGGATGGCCATTTTAACTATATTAATCTTGCCAATCCATGAGCATGGGAGATCTTTCCATCTTCTGAGGTCTTCTTCGATTTCTTTCTTCAAAGACTTGAAGTTCTTGTCATACAGATCTTTCACTTGTTTGGTTAGAGTAACACCAAGATACTTTATATTGTTTGTGACAATTATGAAGAGTGTCATTTCCCTAAATTCTTTCTCAGCCTGTTTAACCTTCAAGTATAGGAAGGCTACTGATTTGTTTGAGTTAATTTTGTTTCCAGCCACTTTGTTGAAGTTGTTTATCAGCTATAGCAGATCTCTAGTGGAGTTTTTTGGGTCACTTAAATATACCATCATATCATCTGCAAATAGTGATGTTTTGATTTCTTCCTTTCCAATTTGTATCCCTTTGACCTCCTTTTGTTCTCTGATTGCTGTAGCTAGAACTTCAAGTATTATATTGAATAGATAGGAAGAGAGAGGGCAGCCTTGCCTAGTCCCTGATTTTAGTGAGATTGCTTCAAGTTTCTCTCCATTTAGTTTGATGTTGGCTATTGGTTTGCTGTATATTGCTTTTACTATGTTTAGGTATGGGCCTTGAATTCTTGATCTTTCCAAGACTTTTATCATGAAGGGATGTTGAATTTTGTCAAATACTTTTTCAGCATCTAATGAAATGACCATGTGTTTTTTTTTCTTTGAGTTTATTTATGTAGTGAATTACATTGATGGATAATCCCAGCACTGGAGAGATAGAGGCAGGCAAAACTCTGTAAGTTTCAAGCCAGAGAGGTCTGCAGAGTGAGTTCCAGGCAAGCAACAGCTACATAGTTAGACCTTGTCCAAAAGAAATAAAAAGAAAAGAGAAAGAAAGAAAAGAAAAGAGAGATAAATGATGAAGAGTCGTGTTGCTGTCTGAGTTTTATTATGCCATGATGCAAAAAGGTAAGAAAGTTATGAAAGCACTGGAAAAAGTGGTGAAATTTTAAAGTGTATACCTAACTTTGAAAATCACTAAAAACATGTTCTTTAAATCTCTATTACAAGATTAAAAAGATTGATCTTTAATTTTACTTGAAAACATAAGAAGATAAAGCAAGCTGTGATTCTAAGGCTTGTCTTTAACTTGCAAAGGAGGTGGGAGGAAAGTTCTGATGCTCCTTCCTTCCTTCTTTCCTTCCTTCCTTCTTTCCTTCCTTCTACCCTTCCTTCCTTCCTTCTGTCCTTCCTTCCTTCCTTTCTTTATTTATTTTGTTATTGTACTTCGTTGTCAGTTTTTTCTTTGGTTGGTTGGTTTTAGAGTCAAGGTTTCTCTGTGTAGCCTTGGCTGTCCTGGAATTCACCTATAGACTAGGCTGTAGAGATTTGCCAGCCTCTGCCTCTGTCTCTGCCTCTGTCTCTGCTCTCTCTGTCTCTGACTCCCAAGTGCTGGATAAAAGGTGTGCACCACCACTGCCAGGCTTTTGGTGCATTTTTAAGAGAGGTGAAAAGAGAATTATTCTCAAAAGCAATAGGAGGAATTATATGCAGAAAACCCATTTGGATTCTATGGTTGTTTCTAGTATTTAGTAAATATAATCTCATAATTCTTTCTAGGAAAATGAAGACCTTGAAACAAGGTCTTGAAATATCATTCATTTATGAGTGTTTGAAAACTAGAAATGCTATATATTGTTACTGAACTATTTTTAGAGGCAAAAATAAAATGCCCTTTCTAGCGGAAAGAGGGTGAATGATTATCTATAGACTATTTACTTCTTTACACAGGAATAAATTATATGAAAAAAGAATAAAAGGAACATCATCAAAATATTAACTACAGTTACTTTAGAGGGCTCTTCTCCTATATAGATTTCTTAAACATTTTATAATGACTACTGGTTGCCTCAGTAACAAAAGAAATAGAAAAAGTCAATGATTTAATGTTAGCTGCATAATTTCCAAATCAATCTAAATAAACAATGTGAAAGAAATATTGAAATGTATACTGAAATTGTAAGGTAAATTATTGTCATCATAAATAATTGAAAGATAACATAATTCATCCTTTGAAGTCTCACACAGGAAACCCACTTTTCAGACAATTTTATCTCGTTTGTTTATTGTTAATACAAGTTGAATTCTAAAACACTTGGTTAATTGCCGTGAATTTGATCAGCTGTATCATCTCCTTTGTCTTTATCATGAACTGTTTCAAAGGCCCAAATAAAATCCCTTAAGCTGGTTTTACCTCCTTATGTCCAAGAAATGGCACCATTTTCCTAAAAATAAATAATAAGGGAATAAAGGAAAGAAGAATGATTGAATTTTTGTGTTGATTTTCTCTAAAAGGTGAGTTTGTTAAACCATGGAGAAAGAAAATACTAAAATGTACAGGAACAAAAGTATGCCTATTAAGCAACACATTAACTGCAAGTGATTTCATATGTAAATTACCTATAATTTGAATGCAATTTTCTAAATTTTTTTAATGTGAGTAGTTCCCAAAGTTCTTTGGTGTTTAATAACATGAGCTATTATTAAGACAGTTGTTAAATTGCAGATGTTTTGTTCAGTGCATGACCCTTTCCACATACTGCCTAGGAAAATGTAACTCAGAACGGAAGCTAACCCCCTAGGGTCCTTCGTACTATATTCATTATGTGTCTGGTGATGATAGACTATGGGGAGTCGACTGTGAACTTTATCAGCTACATCCACCTCATGGATGTACAGAATACGTTACACGAGTATATGAGTCTTTGAGGGGTGAATACAACCCTGTCCTGGGAATTTAGGGTTCCTGTATCAGTCAACATTTCATTATTAAAATAGAATACCTAACAGGTGATACATAAAGAAAATGCTTGTTTGGTTCACAGTCTTTAGAGACTCAACTCTGTGCATGTAGCACATTTGAAATTCTGATGAAAGCCATGTCCTTCGGCTCTAATTACATCATGGAAGGTAAGGATATGTGCTTAAGAGAGTATGTGACTAAACAGGATGCCAAGGAGAGACAAGTCATAAAGTCCTTTGAGAAGTAGCATGTCTGACATCCTAAGGATCCTTGCTATGAATTCTCGTCTCTTAAGGCTTCAAAAAATGAAGGAAGCTAGGAAACTAGTATCATCCTGGGGACTAAGTTCCTGGTTGCAATGAGCCCACCCCCAAGGGACACAGAAGCTATGACAGTCCAAAAGTAAAAGATTCACCGTATGTTAAAAGTGCTTCTGAGTTCCTATTCTGTTGAATGCTATTTTCCCGAAGACTACATAATCTCATTTTCCTCACCTACCTGGTTTCCTCAGAGAGGAAAATTGAAAAAGCCGTAGATATCCATCTATCCACTTAAAATAGGCTCCATTTAAACTGAGGAACCATCAGGTGTCAGAAAAGTGGTTAAAATAAAAGATACTAAATACTGATATAGCTTTACCATTGCGATGTATTCAATTATATCATTTTTGATAAAGTATGCCATTTTACTGTATTTTTCTAAACATCACAAATATGTTAACAAGAAATATGAAAAATGTTAATCTAACTCTATACTAGCAACACAAATGAAAATGATAGTCAAATCAGTAGACACTGATCTTTAATTTTGTATGTTTAATGTTCCCTAAAGAGGCTTCATTAATCTTTGAAAGGGAAGTGCAGGCATGAGACTTCAAATATCTCAAAACAGAAAAGCAAATACCACTACCTCATAATTAATTTTGCAATATCCTGAATTTAAGGTTTAGAATTTCATGACATTTAGAGGAGTTTATCCCAAGAGGACATACCTGAAAACATTCTGACACAAAGGAATTCTAAAAGTGGCTCACTAATGCCACAACTACTTCAAGTTACATAGGAATGCAGTGTGAGAAATGAATAGGAGAACTTGTTTTCTCATGGAGTAATAATATAACTATCATTTAATACCAAGTTATTTGGTTCTAGCAAAATGTGGAACTCTGCTCTGTATTTAATCATTCCCTCTTCCCTCTGAAGCAAACCCTATCTTCAGATACCACTTTACTGCTATGCACTTCTTTGATCCTTTTTCTGATGCCATGGTGAATTCATTTGAAGTTGTATTCATGGAGAAATTCATGCTGCCATGTATATACCCCAGCCTACTACCACGTCAACTGATCCCACCGCTGCTGGCTTCTTGCTGCTGCTTGATAACCCAGATATTGATCTCCATTTATTCCCCAGCACACTTCCCTTAGCAGGTACTTCAAGTCCCTCTCTGTTCACACATGTAACTCACTACTTACCCTTTCCTTTCTCACCAGATAATAACCACCCTACTTTACTGAGAAACTCAAAGATCACTAGTCTATTCTCTCTCACTTTCACTTGTGTCTACCATAAAGTAACAGACTATCAACTATGTGGCAAGCATCCTCCCAGGCATTGGTGTGTTAAAAGTGCTGTAGCTGATTGGCCTTTGTACCTGCCACACCCGTAGTTCCCAATACCAAAATCTCACTTTTTTTTTAAAGGCCAGATTTGATGCTTTTCACACTAGGCTTCCTTGAGAGGGCTAGCATCATTTACTACTGTACCATTTCCTAGTCCTCCTTCTTCCCTGCAGTAGCATGGGTTTTATAGTCTCCATTCAGTTAATATTAGTTAAATGAGCACTGATATATGGAATGCCACAATCAGGGTTGGAAAATGAGTTATCTGTTTTAGATTTAGCTTTTCATTTATTTCCTTTCAGAGGGAGAGGATGCCATAGCATGTATGTGGAGACTAGAGGAAAACTTGCAAAAGTCAGTTCTCTTCTACCTTACAGATTTCAGGGGTGGTCAGGTTTGGAGCCAAGTATCTATTCCCGTTAAACCATCTTGCTAACCCTAATGTCATCATTTTAGAATATGTTTTCTATGATTATAAGAAAACTGTTTTAAGTGTTATTCTTATTTATGGCTTCCATGTGAATGAATAAAGTTACTGAAAATTTGGCTGGCCTATCTTTTAGCTAGCAAAATGTTGTTTGAATCAGTGACGGTGACATTGCCTGTGTCACCCTCCTCCTGTGAGAAGAATTAGTAACGACAGTCCAGGTTATGAAGGATTCAGTTTCTCCAGTGAAATTTCATGGGAATTACAGGGATCTATGAAAAGCTGGCTTCTTAGCTGATTCTAAGACTGTAAATAGGGATTTCTGGTTTGCTTTCATCTTGTTCCGTTTTCTTTCATTTTGTCATGTTTTTCAGCTTATACTCGGTTCACTCCACTCTGAAATTGTTTCCCCGTTTCAGCTCAGAATGAAGAGGTTCTTGGATAAAGAATTTGTAAAAATCAGGTACAACAATAAAGTCATGGATGGTTCTTGGAATTTGTTAAAATGAAATGCTACATGGAAGTGTAGTGTAAGTGCGACATCTTAGCCATGTAAGATCATTATCATAAAGTAATCATCTTGATTAAGAAACTCTAATTGAATCATTATTCTTTCCAAAGACTGGAATTCGAAGAATACTTCTCAGAAGCTCTCAAACTTAATATGGGCAGGAAATATTGCAGAGTCCTCAAGAGTGAGAAATTAAAAAAAAAAAAAACAGTTGTACCAGTTTTTCATAATGCTGTTTAATCATGTCATTATTCATAAGCACATGGTACTCATATGTGTTGAAGATATAGGCGTGGGGGAATGTGTCTGTCAGCACACTGATATATAAAAAGAATGAATGTAAAAGTAAAGTCAGCATGCTGAGTAAGTTAGAGTCCATGACCAAAACTTTAGACAATCTCTCTCTCTCTCTCTCTCTCTCTCTCTCTCTCTCTCTCTCTCTCCTCTCTCTTTCACACACACACACACACCATAGCTGCTTGTAGGCAACTCTTAAATAGATGAGTAAAGTCAAATCTATCATTTCTTATGTGGATTCCCTGGATATACTAACAGTAAAGGTCAAAATACACATAAAAGTTTGCAACTATACCTTCAATGTTGTGAGTCTCACATTAGATCTGATACCAACTTGTCAGTTAAAAGATCCATCACTAAATCTTCAGTGGTTCATATTTAAGTAAAGACTGTAATAAGTATAAAATATCAAAATATTGCATAGAATGAGTAACAACAACAGATGTAGGGTGTGAACAACTCAGCAATTCGTGGTTGGAGGTTCTATCAACCTTAGTTTTTCAGTTACCACTCCAGGGCAGTGGTTCTTAACCCCCGGGATCCCCTTTGGGGATCCAACAACCCTTCCATGAGGGTTCCCTAAGACCTTTGAAAAACACAAATATTTACATTATAATTCACAACAATGGCAAAATTACAGTTAGGAAGGAGCAACAAAATAATTTCATGGTTGGGAGTCAGCACAATATGAGGAACTGTGTTACAGGGTCGCAGCAGTAGGTAGGTGGAAAAATCACTGCTCCAGTGAATGAAATGCCTAATTATTAGATTCAAGTTTGCCATTTCATTGTTTTTGGTCTTCTTCAGTACTCACATACCACATCTTGTCTTGACATTAGTAAGCAATGCTATCAGTCAGGTTAGAATAAGGTAATAAACCTTAGTAGCTGCCCACAAAATAAATCAACTTTGTTTCTTCCTCTCCTTATGTGGCCATTGTGAGCTGACCAGGGTCTGTTTTCCGTTATTGTCAGTTGAGGACCTTGGCTGAGGCAGGCCTCTACTTTTATTCTTCTACAGTTAGCACAGCAAGAAAAAAGTGACATGGTAATAGCACTGGGGCTGTCAAAGTTTCTTCCCCCAACATGCTGTTCATTACTTCTGATGACATTATAATTCTAAACAGGAGTCAGGAAGGGCAGTCATGTACCTAGAACAAAGAAAGGCCAGAGATTATGCAATGTATTATGTATTTCTATAACCATCTATTTTTTAAAAATGGCAACTCTTCTCATTTTTTATTGAAGCCCAATTTGAGTGGAGATGTTTTCTTATTCTAGGTCAAGGTGATAGTATATACCTTGCATAATAGGACTTGGGAGGCTGAAGCAGGAGGATTGCACTATAGAGCCTAGCATAGGCTAAATGTTAAGGCTGTTGTCTCAAAAGAGAAGGAGACTTACCTACTCGATCAAGGAGCATTGATGCTACTTATCCTTTTACTTATGGATTCAGTTTGTTGTTGATGATGATGACGTTGTTGTTGTTGTTTTGTATAGCCAAGAGAGCTATACTTTGGTAGAGGATATAGCCTTGGGCTCCATAAACCAATTATCAGCCATCACACCAATCAGCCACATGGTGATAGGCCATATGATGAAGCAATAGGAAAGATTAAATGAAGCAAAAGATTGATGCTAAGTGGAATAGGAAAAGTCATTTTCAAATTTTCTTGGGGATGGCGTACTAATATTAGGTAGGCATGAAATATTAAATTTAGAAAGGAAAGAAGGAAAGAGAAGGAAGGAAGGAGAAAGTATTTCTAGTTTAAAAATACAGCAACTGGAAGTTGACATGAGAATGAGCAAGGAAGGAGCTGATCTTAGCTAGATTTGCTCAACCGGAGCAAAGCGGGAGCTGACAACTGCCGTCATACGTCAGGTCAGATGAAGTTTTCTATGAGTTTGAACATGACATTAAAGCACATCCAACTTTCTGACACTGTAAGAAGACAGCAGAGTTTATGAAAGAGAATTACAATATTGAGGAAAAATTGTCAAAAACCCTCCATAGTGTTTTTCAGGATTTTTTAAATATTGTAATAGAACGACATCATTTCCTTCTGCTCTTTCCTGCCCTCCAAACCCTTCCAGTTACACCCCCTTCCCTTGCTCTCCTTAAAACTCATGACCTCTTTTATCAGTGTGTGTGTGTGTGTGTGTGTGTGTGTGTGTGTAATATTCCTAAACACATAAATACAAGCTGCTCAGTCTGTATAATGTTATTTGAATGTACGTTTGTACCTAAGGCTCGGGGGACTGTAGACCCTTCAGAATCATGCATCTAGTCATTAACACAAGCCTCTAATACACGAGGCTTATTTATGTTTTGGAGACAGGGTGCAGTGTAATATACTTACCATTCGATCCTTATAACTGTATTCTGAAGCAAGCACCACTAACAGTCCTATTTTACAGGTAGGAAACTGGGTTTCTACTAAGCAGCAGAATTTGAATTTGAACCTCATCAGTGACCTAACACAAAATAATAAACTTAAAACATTTTGAGGGACTGACCATTTAATATAGGACGACTAATTAGCAAGTTCTTTCCCAGAGAAGACTACCTCTCTCAGGGTCAACATTCCTTCTGACTTGTAGTTCTTTGTGTGGGGTTGAGGCCTCCTGGGCTATTCTCCTTCCTGTCTCTTTAGCAGGTCAAATTGCCTCGTTTTAGTTCATGTTCACGCAGTCACATTAGTGAGCTTCTAATGTCATTAGGAGACACAATCTCAGAGCAATGATCCTCTGGATCTTACAATCATTCTGCACCCTCTTCTGCAAGAAGGGCTTACTTCATCTGTGGATGAGTAAGTTGCTTAAATCTATTGATGGATTCATAGCTGAATGAGCAAAAAGGAGATGAGCTTCTTCAAGTAGTGGAGGAAGTAAGAAACCTAACGCATGCTTCTGAAGGGTCTAGCTCACCCCTGACTCATCCTCTCCCTCCCTCTTGTCCTCCCTTCCTCCCTCCTTCCATCCTTCCCTCCGTTCTTCTCTTCCCCCCTCCATCTTGTCTGCTATGGAAGGAACTGCTTTGCGCTATCACATGCTTCTCTTCACAATAATCTGGCTAATGTCAAGCCTAAAAGTAGTGGGCTCAAGCAGCCATTGACAGAGACCTCTGAAACTCTGAGCCAGAATAAATCTTTCCTCCTTCTACACTGTTTTTCTTGGTACTGGAGAGACAGCTCAGGAGGTAACAGCATTGAACCATTGAACTGCTCTTGCAGAAGATCCTAGTTCAACTCCTAACACCATGTCAGGAAGCTTACAACTGTTTACAATTCTAGCTCCAGGGAGTTTGATGCCCTGGGCTTCCTCAGGCACCTCAGGTCACACACATACACCTACACATAGCCACATAATTTAATAAATAATAAACTGCTTTTCCTGAGTGTTTTCACACAAAGAAAGGGATGAGCAAAAGCACCTAGCACATGGGTATACTAGAAGCAACAGCAATGCTCTATACAGACAGTTACTGATAGTCTCAATTTAAATGGTAAGAAAAGGCGTAATGTGTTCATATTTTAATGTTTATAAAATTAACATATCCTAAAGTTGACCTCGTAACTTTATTTTATTAAAAAGCCAATAAAAATTCAAATTGGTAAATCTAGCATGACATTTCTAAAGTGTTCATAAACATTTACAGGTTTCTTCCTCTAAGGGCAAAGGTTTCAGTGCTACCTACTTTTCAAAACTGTTTGCAGTGAGCACTGTACCACTACTCTACCAGTAATGAAGTGTTATCTATAATACATGTCACTTATAAAGTTAGCTGAAATAGACCTCACTTATTTACAATCTTAGTTGAAATCTGATATAAGTCATAGCCCTGGTTTGAATCAGGGTCTGGATTTTGTCGTTCACCAATACTACTAGAGCACTTAGCCTTTTATACTTAAAGTTATGGTTCTGAGTGTGTTAAGCCTTAAATCTCAGTTTCTTAAAGATGTCATCACTTCCCAGAGTCATATTCATATTCCAAAGATTGTTTCTTCAAATTCAATCAACACCGTTAGTGTGGGCTCTCTGATAATATGGTAGGTAAATGAAAATGAAAAACAGATTGAAAATTATATTTCACAACTTTAGAATGACAATGTTAAATTTTAATTTGAAGATTTCATAAGAACAGGTATCAGGAAAGTGTGTGTGTGTGTGTGTGTGTGTGTGTACGTGCGTGTGCTCCTGAACATGTTTGTGTGTTGTATTAATATATGTGGGTAGTGAGCCTTTAATTTAGTGAGTGTTGAAGCACTTTTGTCACCACATCTGTATCTGTAGTGTGGGGAAAATGTATATACTGAGCAGTAATGAAATGAAGAGTGATCAATCATCATTTTTCTGAAGTTTATTTGGGGGTTGTCCCAGAAGAACCACACAGACATCACCACTTTTACATTACTGAGCACAGGTCTTGGAATGGAGAATATATGTGCATATGTGTGCATGCTGGGAGGGGTCCAGGTTATGAGTATGCATATGCTGAAACCAACTGGGAAGGTGATAAGGTGCTCTTTTGTGAATTGATTCGACTAGGTGTTTGTTTTAGCCCAGTGTATGATGGTCTTTGGGAAATGCACTTGTCAGATCATGGAGGAAGATATGAGCCTTGTGATTAGGCAAGACCACAGCCATACCACACACAAGACAAATTCACCTCGTGAGAAACTAAGGAGAGAGGGAGCAGGGGGAAGACCCACAGCTTAGTTTGTGGGTTTTGTGTGCTGCTGCACTGTGATTTCTGGCTGCAACTACACTGGCCTTTTTCAGACACACAGCTCAGAAGATGGACATGTGGCGAGCCATAATAGACTGCTCCTTTCCCAGGTATCTCCTGCTTTTTCCTTTATCTGTGAATAGGAAATGGCTTAAAGGCACCTGTGTGATGAAGGTCCCAGGGGCAGCTGCCTGACTAGTGAATGCCTGATTATGTGTTAACATGCTTTGTCAGATATTGGCAGGATCTGTTCTCTTCTTTTGCCTTTTCAGCAAGGGTACTATTGATGGCCTGGCTACCCATTTATAGAAATGTTGTCCATCAAACTGTGAGGAAGGACAATGGTGTTTTTCTGTGGCCAGTGACTGTGGGAAACTTTTCTTTGGCTATTCAGGCAATTTTTGTAGCTTGCTCTGAAGAGGAGAGACTGATGAGTGCAAAAGTACAATTAAGCAAAGCCAGACTCCATTGAAGGCTGTAGTGTAGTCTGCTGTTCTCATTTTTTTTTAGAGGGGGAAAAAACCCTATGGGTTTTCACGTTGCTGTGTGGCATTCAGCAGGGGGCTATTACAATCCTAAATTTTTTTTCTAGACCACCTAATTCTAAGTTAAAATTAAATGTAATGAGAGCCACTTGGAGCTCTGAATATTTTAAAGCATAATTCCCACAGAAGGGATTCGACCTAAACTGCAGTGAGCATCAGTTGGCTAATTATAGCTGCATTTTATATTACAGCAGGTGTCAGATGCAGTCATCTCAATAAAGTCCACATAATACTCCGGGAAATAACAAAGACTTTTCTTTGAATGTGGGTACTAATTTCTGCTAGGTGTCATATGAGCTTTGATACTTCTTATTGGCATTAACAAGAGCACTGCAGCACTCAGAAATGCTTTTTGCTTGGGATGAATTGATACTGTAAAGCACTTACCAGTCAGACTTGGCAGATGTCAGTAGTTAATACTAGTGCTGCAGAGGTTGGGATAGAATGCAAAGAGTCTTATGTAAATATTCTTAGATGATGGGCTGGTTTTGAGACAGCACCGAGCACTGCACCAACTCACTTAATGAAAGCTAAATAGATAGCAGTGGGGTATCTGCATTTACTCTGGCTCCTGCTTTATTGAAAGTCCTCCAGAAGTGAAGGGCAGATGGCAAGGCAATAAACTAGGTGAACAGAATACCCGGGACGGGGATAAGGACTTGTTATATTCACAGCGATTTCCTTGAACTTGTGTGGGTGATTCAAACGTCGGAAATGAGAGCGAGTGCAAAAGCATGCCTGGAGATAAGGGCTTCTTATCTTATTAAAAAAAATTTAACTTGGAAAATACGCCTCTGCTGAAATACAACTGGATGAAGGGGTAGGCAAGTGGATGTCACTTTAAATCACGACAATTGTCCCATACTGCTACAGTCTTCTAGGACACCGGTGGTTTATCCAATCCTTTGTAGTTATATTGGATCATAGCAGATGAGATCAAAGTGAAGAACATATTGAAAAACTACCTTAGAAACTAGCATCCCAGACACAATAAAGGAGTTCCCTGCATACATTCCTTGGTGAGATCAACATGGGGGTTTGGGTTTTGCTTTTAAATCTAATTCCCAGTTAGCAAAATGATAGCAGTGTGTCCTTAATTTTGATCCTCAGAAACAGTGTTGGATTCTCATTTTGGCAGATTATAATTTATGTACATCTCATAGCAGACTCTGCAGGATACCGATAGCAATTAGCTCTAACATGGAGGAGTTTAAAATCCATTTAACATGGATTCCCTGAGAACTGGTAGAAATGAGGCACTGTTAAACCCAGCAGGGGAAATCTAAGGTGGCCGCGCCTGTCCCCAGAAGGCTGACGATCTAGTTAGAATGGACTCTGCAGTCATGAAAGAAAGCTTTGCTAAACACTTGTGTCCGTTTTTGTTTGGGTTAGATATGACCATGAGTTTTATAAACCGTAAGACTAAGTTATGAAATCTTACGAAGAGAGGGAAAATTTATCTAGCATATTCTCTTATTGACCAACTCAAGCATTTGAGAGGCTTCTCTTGTGACTAAGGAGTTTTATTAATCTGGCCTTTCATAATTGTAACACTTTTAGCAGAAAATTTAGGAAACATCAAATATAAGAAAAACAAAATAATCTAGATTTCTACTATGTAGGCTCCTTATTATTACTTTGTTGTAGATCATGTTCATTCTTTCTCTGTTAGAATGTATGCATGCATTTTAAATATTGAGGATTACTATCTACAATAATTTTTTTAAAATAAACCTTGTGGTGTATTTAAAATATTTTTAAATGCATATCCCTTCCTATAACGTTCTATTACAAGGAAATGTACATGATGTCTTATGCCACATTTATATCTTCCTCTTCTTGTCCATTTATTATGTTCTCAATTTTGCTACTGTAAACCACGTCTTAACATGTAACAGGTTACAGCTTAGAACATGTATGTTTCTTATTCTGCTTACCCCATGTATTACCATTCCTGGGAGGAAAACGCTGTATCAAAAGACCAGAGCAATTGTATTAGAGCCACATCTTTTTAAATTATTTTTATTGAGGAAGGTATGCACACACATCCTCATGGAAGTCAGAGGCTAACTTGAAGAAGTGGCTTCTCTCTTCCACCATGTGAGCTCCAAGGGCTGAGCTCCGGTTATCATTTACAGTGACAAAAACAAAACAAAGCAAGCAAGCAAACAAACAAACCCCCAAAAACCTTTACCCACCAACCATCTCACAGCCCCAAGCTACAGGCTTTCAAGGCTTTTTTTCAGAAAGAAGAGAAATATCTTTAATGTGCAATTCTTCATTGTTTTATTTGGAAGTAAGGTTTTGTTTTAAATGCTAAACAGTGACGCATAAGCCCATCGTCTCAGTCTGACTGTGAAACTTAGAGTAATCAGTAATCAGGTGGTTCCATAGCCATGTCAAATTTAGATATGCAATGCCTGACATCACGGTGTGCCAAGGAGGCTCACTAGGAGATAGTGCTAGGACACACAACATGTGTGCACCATAGAAAGCAACTCCCAATTTCTAGAAGCCAAGGGCAAACTTGAACCCAGCAGGGGATCTTATTAATTCTTTATCTTTACTATACCACTCATTAAAAAAATGTCTGCTTGCTGTCCAGGAAGCAGCCCTATTTCTGCCTCCCAGGTTGTGGTGATGGAGAATATCTTGAAAGGACAGGCAGTAGTAAGAAACAGATTGTCTTTGTTTTTGTTTCTCCTTTGCTGGACAGAGATTGCCGGCACACACCCTATACTTCTTTGATTCTAATCAAGTAGCTCTTCACAAACAAAGGATATAAAATTAGTACTGAGGGAAGTCCTTTTGAATTTTAATTATTCCTTTTCTAAGATTGAATCTCTTTAAACATCAAATTTGTATGTTGGGATTTGCTTTAAGCACCCATGTCTCTCAGAAACTACAATCCCAAGCCAGGAAGTTTCATTAATCTTACTGAGCTAACAGAACCACTTGGCAAGAAGTAGAATCTCTGTGCTGAAACATTTGTAAGATCTGGCATATAATGTTGTAGACTTTCTGTAAGCATCAAGGGAGATAGGATGGAGCTCAGGAAATGGTACACTGTTAGGGGATAGTGCTTCAGGAATCTCTTAGTTGTATTTGTCTCTCATCATCAGAGCTACTAATAGCCTCTATTCCAAACTGTCTTCTTAAAACAGTCCTTTCAAACCTCTCTGCTACATCACTTTCACCATGGTTCCCACAATCCAAGACTCCTTTATCCTCCCCCAGGCCAATACAAGAAGACTCTTAAGAAATAGAAAGGGAAAAAACACACTAATTTTTACATTTTTTTTATTGAAAAACAGAAATATTTTGCTTTAATTGAAAGTTAGGGAGAGTGAGTGATGCTGAGGTTGTGTTGGGTTTTAGCTCTTTTCCAGGCAGGGAGAATTAGCAGATTCTTTTGATTCCACAGCTTATCCGCAAAAGAGATGGAGACTTTCCTATGTCAGAATTCTTTTCATTGTCCTATTGGAATTTTGCATTCCATTGTTTAATATAGTCTTATTAAATCACTTGTTCCTTTATGTAATAGACACAAATTGAGATGTTGCCCGGGTTTGACATTTCTACAGCTGCCTATCTGTGCTACCTGTCTCCCTGGTTTTCAGGAACGGCCAGTTTCTTGTGTCATAACTAAGTAAGCTAATCACACTCCTTTCTTATGAGCAATATGGAATTAGGGCTCTGTAACTTCCACACAAACTCTGAGCTAATAAACATTCTCAGTTTTTAATTGTCTGTCCTCAGAGAAAACACTAGAGTTTGCAGTGAGTAATTAGTAATGGGAACCTCTTCCCAGAGCTCTTAGCTGGGAACCAAAAGGAAATACTAACAGAGTTCACACAGGACAGCCTATAAAACATTTTAATTTTATTTTAGTATTATTATTCATACTTTTAAAGTGATTTTTATTACATTTATGTAGGGGCAGTACTTGTATGCTATTGTGTATATGTGGAGGTCAGGAACAGCTTGCATGAGTCTTTCTCCTTCCATCATGTGGGTTCTAGGAATTGAACTCAGGTCATCAGGCTTGGCAGCAAACTCCTTTTCCTGCCAAGCCTTCTCACCAGACCTGTAATTATTTTTTAGTTCTCACATAAGTTGATCCCATTATTCATTTATAACCATTTTGCTGGTGTTTTCCTATAGACAAAGGACTAGTAAGTACAGTTAAGGAGTAAATAAAATAGCTTTCCTTACCCTCAAGAGACTCATGATTTGGAACCATCACATAGCCAAGAATATTTAGCAGGATGTTGTTCTAGGCGCTTTATACATGGACTCCTTTCATTTTCAATTATGAAATAAACAAGAATCATTTTTTGTCTCTATCTTCTGGCTTTCCACTGTTCCAGAGCTGAGGACAGGGATGGATCTGGGGTTAGGAGCTCAGCAATCACACGGTCCAAGCCTTGACCATCTGCCCTGCTGCCTCTGCTAGTGCTGAAGTCCCTAACTTCCTAACAGAGACATTCTCAAAGGTAGACACCATTCATGTTACATTCTTTGTGTAGTGAGATTCAGATCTTTGAGTAGAGCCAATCTGCAGTTGTTATTTGTATATAAAGAAGCATCCACACAGTGGAAAGAAGTAACTTTTTTCGTGTGTTCCTCACAAAGCTTCCCATGAGCAGAATCTTTCCGACTGCTTTCTTATACCTAACCACATTTTTCTGACTCTCTAAAAAACACGCCTTTTAAAAATATATAGTACTGAAAATATTTTAACTTGTTCTTAATCAGACCATCTGCTTGTATCCATTGATAATATTTATTATTCAGTTGGTGGTATAAACTTATTTTTGTATTAGGTAGAAAAGTATTCCACAGACAGAGTGTGAGGATGTCAACTTTGGTAGATGGCCTGTTTCAGCTTAGAGTCAAAGGTGTGCTTTTCAGTATGTGACTGGGTTTCCGGAAACTTATGTTGAGATTGGTTGCTGTCCCACTTGTTTGTTGTACTGCAATTCCTGTAAGCTAAGAATTGAGCACCACTGTGCATTGCTGGTCATTCTGCCCATTTAACTCAGCACACACCGCTGAATAGCCATGAGTAAGCACACAGAAATCAAATCCTTAAAAAAAAAAAAAAAAAAGATTTTCAGGGCTGGAGAGATGGCTCAGTAGTTAAGAACACTGCCTGCTCTTCCAAAGATCCTGAGTTCAATTCCCAGCAACCACATGGTGGCTCACAACCATCTGTAATGGGATCTGATGCCCTCTTCTGGTGTGTCTGAAGATAGCTCCAGTGTATTCATATACATAAAAATAAATGATTCTTTAAGAAACGATTCTCATATCTGAAAAGTTGTCTTACTCTCGAACATGTTTGATTTTTCAAGATTACACTATTAAAATATAAGTATTTTGGAATCTTAACTCCAGCTAACACTCACCAGTGTCTTTTAGCACCTTAACTGGAGTTGGTTGTCTGGAAACAAGTCTCCAAGAGTAAGAGGAGGGAGAACAAATGGAAGTTTAGTCAAGTGGTGGAGTTTGTGCCTCTTCAGTGTCTGGATTTAACATCTTCAAATCTCACCTTTACACATGGGAATAGAAGGAAGCATTCTTAATTAATTTATTAGTTGTTATGATTAATAAGAATATAAGGGCACTGAGTGATTTAATAAATACGAGGGCCAAGACTACTGCCACAATAAAAAATTAGGGCCCACTGTGTACTGATTCTCTAAGATAATAAGGGTTCAATAGTAAGTGCAAGATCTATATTTTTAAGATTGTGGTATAATTTTCATTTCCCATTCCTGTTCCTCTTGTCAAACCCTCTCATAAATCTGCCTTGCTCTTTTTCAAATTCATGGTCTTCCTCACACACACACACACACACACACACACACACACACACACTCATACATACGTACACACACATACACACACATGTGTGCTCATGTGTAACCTGACAATCAGCAATCAGGAATGTTGGAGGGGAAGATTATCTGGAAGGGGAAAGTTGTTTTTTGTCTTTTGTTGGGATGACAAAGGGATGACCTTATTTAAAAAGAAAAAGGATCATTGAATAACCACATAGAAGAGAAATAAACCATGCCAGTATTGCTGGCGATGGGGAGTAAGCCATATCAGTACTGAGGGATGAGGGGAGTGAGTCATGCTAACATTAAGGGAAAGGAGGTTCCAGGCTAAGAAAATAAATGGTGGGGATTTGAGAAAGGCTGAGATTATGAATACTCTCACACGTAGAAACTGAGCTGCATGCTCAGACGTAACTGTATTTGTTCAACTGTGTTTGACTTTTGAAACTTGGCAAACTGGCCCAGGCCTGCAGTCCTAACTCAGGTTGCTAGCACTGAGGCAGGAGGATACTTCACAAATTTGGGAAGAGTCTGGTTTATATAACAAGTTCCAGGCTACCTAAGGCTTCATAGAGAGACCTTTCTCAAGATATTCAATTAATCTCTGCTGTGATAGTACAAAGAGTTTTAATGAACTACTCTGGTAAAACAGCCAAAACCTTAAAAGGAAAATGAGACAAAAGCCACCCAAACAAACATTCAAGGTCTCAGGAACTGGTCTTAAATGAAAATGGCCAAATGAAGAAACATCTATTGAAGAAAGTTAGGTAAGAGGCTATGCAGGATGGAACCTTTTGTCTGAATCACTAAAGAGGAGACTCCATTCCAGACAAGAACACAGGGCTTTCTCTTTTCTGAGACCCTAACTGGAAAGGCTTCCTTAGAAGGGAGCAAGACTTTTCCATTTCCCAGCCCTCTACTGAGCACCTGTCACAGACTCTCAAGACCTGGATCAGTGAAGTGGGGATCTACTCTCAGCCCTATTTATGGGAGAGTATAGGCTCTACCTCAGTGTGGAACCCCGGAAGCCTTTTCCTCTTTCCTGAGGTAAGGTGGTTCCACATAGAAGAAGCAAAGAGAAGCCCTGAGGCTGCAGGACTGAAATTCCACTCAGTCATGGAAAAACAAAAGCTGTTACCAACAGCCATCTTCTGTGTCTTCGTTAAGTTCCTTGTAATGATATTACAACATTGCACATTTGTATTTGCAATTTTGGAGGTGGGAGAGGGTCTTATTACATAGGCCTCACTAGACTGGAGCTCCCTATATGGACCAGACTGACCTCTAATTTACAGAGATCCATCCAGCTATGCCTCCCTAGTGCTGAGATTAAAGGCATGTATCACCATGCCCAGCTTAGTTTTAACCGTCATCTTTAATAGTGCCTTCAGCCCTTTATTTTAAAATCCAATAAGCTCGATAATACCCAGACATGTTATTTTAGGGGTGGATTATCTTGGTATATATTATCAAAATGTTTAAATAGGAAAGAGTCAGTATGAGCACTGTAATGGGATTATTGAAGATGATATTACTATGGGCTTATTTATACGTAGTCCAAAGAATGAAATTCCTAGGTGCTTCATGAGTATTTAAACATTTTATTAATTCCAGCTGATATAAGAGAAAAGTTTCTGGACTATATTAGATCCTCTCCACCTGCCGCTGATTAGAGCCATGACTATGCTGAGTCTTCAAGCTAGTTCAGACTCAGATCAGCACCACATTTTATATTTAAAAAAAAAAGTTTTTGTTGTTTTGCTGTTTTTGGGTTTTGGTTTTCCCCAAGAGCCTTCTGAAAGACATAGGAGCTTACTGGGCCTGCTCTCAGGGTGCTGTGTGTATGGGAGGGTTGATTCTCAAGCAGTGGGGTATCAGAACAGCAGACAGGTGCTCTAGTCTTCTGCCTTTCGGTGGATAGTTCTGGGATTAGGTAAATCTGTATGCTTCTCAAAGATCTCCCAAGGCACAGCCAGTTTTGCCATTTCTACCCAATAATTCCCTGACAATAGACTTCTATTGCTCTCTCCCCACTCTGTTATTCCTGACTCCCAGAATCATCTCCCGGATAAACTGTGTGCACTCAAATTCTTCTCTGGGGAGTTGGACAAAAACTAAGACTGAAACATTTCCCAGAAGCTGGGGAGAGGATACATCTATTGAACAAAGTCAGGTAAGAATAACTGCAGGACAGACCTTTCTGTCTAAATCACTGAGGCAGAGACTCCACCAAACTAAGGCCCCCCACCAAACCAATATGTGTTTGAACCCGACATGTGATAGCATAAATTCAAAACAGAGCAGTTGTTATGTAGACACGTGATAGGTCCATTAACATTAGGAATTCACCAGTGTCACATACTGAAAAATCCTCAGACCATGTTTCTATTTGCTTACCCTTATTTTCATTGAAAGGCTGTGTTTCTGAGAGTTTTACATTGCTAAGGAGAAAGATTACTCTCAAATCTTTGCTCTTAGGACTCATTAGACAATGTGGGTTTATCATTTAACCTTATCTTTCACTTTTTGAAAGGAAGAACCTAAAATAAAAGCCATTTAGTGAATGAAAGAGGTTATAGATTGTTAGGATATCTTTAATAATACTGGAGCTAGTGTAGTGTGTACTCTATTCACAGACATCACCAAAGTAAAATCATTTGAGTTCAACTTATTAGTTCTGTAACTTTGAACAAATTACTCCTTGTGTCTTAGTCTGTTTATCCTCTGTCTTAGTTACTTTTCTAACTATGTGAGAAGACACTATGATCAAGACAACTTATAAAAGAAAGCACTTAATTGGGGGATTGCTTACAGTTCAGAGGGTGAGTCCATGGCCACCACAGTGGGGGAGTATCAGTAGGAAAGCAGGCATGACACTGGAGCAGTAGCTGAGAGTATGCATCTTATTTGCAAGTTAGATGGAGAGAGTCAGAGAGAAAAGGAGAGAGAGACAGACAGACAGACAGACAGAGCTTGGCTGTGGTCTTGAATCCTCAAAGCCCACCCCCAGTGACAGGCCTCCTTCAACAAGACCATACACCTCCCACCTCAGTCCATTAACTCAGGACCAAGCATTCAAATTTATGAACCTATGGAGGTAATTTTCATTCAACTCATTGCATACACCATGAGGCTAATTTTAATATTTATTCCAGAGGATTTTTGAGAAAGTAAAATAAGATAATATACACAGAGACTTAAATAGCATAAAATACAAAGTAGTTAATAAATGGTATGCTATTATTAATTATTATATATAATTATACAAGTTATTAAATGCACAAAATGAGCAAAGATCAATGCATGAAGTAATATTGTATCAAGTTGGGTTAAATTGTAAGCAGCTAAAGTTACTTATCCTGAAGAATATAGCTATGAACTTAATCAGGAATAGTACCAAATAATATATAAAGCTATCTGGCAAGGGTTGAAATTAAGTTGGGCAGGCATTGAAGGGTGGTTGCTACATATGTTGATTTACTGAGTATTTCATTTAGTAAGTAAAACAGCAGTGAATATGAAGAAATAGGAATAGCATGGGATTTAAGGCTAGGCAATGAGACAATGCATTGGGTCTACGCTGTGATGAGTCTAAGATAGAAGACCCTGGGGTCCACATTGTCTCTCTCTAGAGACCAGGAGGGAGCCATTAAAAACTTTTGATCAAAATGGTGTGAAATGAATTTTAGGAAAGTTAATCTAAGGGCAATTTGACAAAAGAATAGCAGACTTTGTGAAAGAAAGTTTAGACATTGGGTGGTCAGGTAGAATAAATGTTCAGTGCTGTAGAGAGCTGGTAATACAGGCCCTAACCAAACTAGGATAGTAGAGTGAAAAAGTTCAGATAGCTGACAGTTTTATTGGACAAGTTAAGAGGATGCTATGCTTCTTACCCTGTACTCATAGAAAAGAGATAACCCTTGTGGTCCCTCTCCTCCCCCTGATGGATAGCAAGATCCTCCTCTGCCACATTTGTGGCCAGCACCATGGGTCCCTCCACGTGCATTCTTTGGATGGTGAATCAGTTTCCAGGAGTGTCGGGGGGTCAGGCCAGTTGCCACTGTTGCTGCCTCCCTGGGGATGCAAACTCCCTTAGCTCCTTCAGTCCCTTCTCCAACTCCTCCATCTGAGACCTCACACTCAACCCTACTGTTGCTGTGAAGTGACTCTTGGGTATTTCAAACTTTTGGGCTAATAACCACTTAACAGTGAGTACATACCATGTTCATTCTTTTGTGACTGTGTTACCTCGCTCAGGATGATATTTTCAAGATCCATCCATTTGTCTGAGAATTTCATGAAGTCATTGTTTTTAATAGCTGAGTAGTATTCCATTGTATAAATGTAGCACATTTTCTATATCCATTCCTCTGCAGAGGGACATCTGGGTTGTTTCCAGCTTCTGACTATTATAAATATGGCTGCTATGAACATAGTGGAACATGTGTCTTTATTATATGTTGGAGCATCTTCTGGGTATATGCCCAGGAGTGGAATAGCTGGGTCCTCAGGTAGTATTATGTTCATTTTTCGGAGGGTCCACCAAACTGATTTCCAGAGAGGTTGTATCAGCTTGCAATTTCACCAGCAATGGAGGAGTGTTCCTCTTTCTCCACATCCTCACCAACATCTGCTGTCACCTGAGTTTTTGATCTTAGCCATTCTGAATGGTGTAAGGTGAAATCTCAGGGTTGTTTTGATTTGCATTTCCCTGATGACTAAGGATGTTGAACATTTCTTTAGGTGCTTCTCGGCCATTCGAGTTTCCTCAGTTGAGAATTCTCTGTTTAGCTCTCTTCCCCATTTTTTGATAGGGTTATTTGGATCTCTGGAGTCTAGCTTCTTGAGTTCTTTGTATACATTGGATATTAGCCTTCTATCGGATGTAGGATTAGTAAAGATCTTTTCCCAATCTGTAGGTTGCCGTTTTGTCCTATTTACAGTGTCCTTTGCCTTACAGAAGCTTTGTAATTTTATGAGGTCCCATCTGTTGATTCTTAATCTTACAGCACAAGCCATTGGTGTTCTGTTCAAGAACTTTTCCCCTGTGCCCATGTGGTCGAGACTCTTCCCCACTTTCTCTTCTATTAGATTCAGTGTATCTGAAGCACATATTGTACCTCACACAATAATAGTGGGAAACTTCAACACCCCACTATCAACAATGGACAGATCTTGGAAACACAAGCTAAACAGAGACATGGTAAAACTAACAGATGCTATGAACCAAATGGGTTTAGCAGATATCTATAGAACATTTCATCCTAAATCAAATGAATATACCTTCTTCTCAGCACCTCATGGTACCTTCTCCAAAATTGATCATATAATTGATCACAAAACACACCTCAACAGATATAAGAAGTTTGAAATAATCCCATGCCTCCTATCAGACCACTACAGATTAAGGTTGATCTTCAATGGCAACAACAACAGAAAGTCCACATACATATGGAAGCTGAACAATGCTCTGCTCAATGATAACTTGGTCAAGGAAGAAATAAAGAAGGAAATTAAAGACTTCCTAGAATTTAATAAAAATGTAAGTACAACTTACCCAAACCTATGGGACACAATGAAAGCAGAGTTAAGAGGAAAACTCATAGCTCTGAATGCCTCCAAAAAGAAACTGGAGAGAGCATACACTAACAGCTTAACAGCACATCGGAAAGTTCTAGAACAAAAAGAAGCTAATACACCCAAGAGGAGTAGAAGGCATGAAATAATCAAATTAAGGGCTGAAATCAACCAAGTGGAAACTAAAAGAACTATACAAAGAATCAACAAAATCAAGAGCTAGTTCTTTGAGAAAATCAACAAGATAGATAAACCCTTAGCCAGACTAACCAGAGGGCACAGAGACAGTATCCAAATTATCAAAATTAGAAATGAAAAGGGAGATATAACAACAGACTCTGAGGAAATTAAAAAAATCATCAGATCCTACTACAAAAGTTTATATGCAACAAAATTGGAAAATCTGGAGGAAATGGACAAGTTTCTAGACAGATATCAATTACCAAAGTTAAATCAGGATCAGATAAGCCATCTAAACAGTCCCTTAAACCCCAAAGAAATAGAAGCAGTCATTAACAGTTTGCTGTACACCAAAAAAAGCCCAGGACCAGATGGGTTCAGTGCAGAATTCTATCAGACCTTCAAAGAAGACCTAATACCAATACTCTTCAATCTATTCCACAAAATAAAAACGGAACACTACCCAATTCATTCTATGAGGCCACAGTTACACTGCTACCAAAGCCCCACAAAGACCCAACAATAAAAGAAAACTTCAGACCAATTTCCCTTATGAATATCAATGCAAAAATACTCAATAAAATTCTTGCAAACCGAATCCAAGAACACATCACAACGATCATTCACCATGATCAAGTAGGCTTCATCCCAGGGATTCAGGGATGGTTCAATACCCGGAAATCCATCAATGTAATCCACTACATAAACAAACTCAAAGAAAAAAACCACATGGTCATTTCATTAGATGCTGAAAAAGCATTTGACAAAGTTCAACATCCCTTCATGATAAAAGTCTTGGAAAGATCAGGAATTCAAGGAGCATACTTATACATAGTAAAAGCAATATACAGCAAACCAGTGGCCAACATCAAACTGAATGGAGAGAAACTCAAAGCAATCCCACTAAAATCAGGGACTAGACAAGGCTGCCCTCTCTCTCCCTACCTATTCAATATTGTACTTGAAGTTCTAGCTAGAGCAATCAGACAACAAAAGGAGGTCAAAGGGATACAAATTGGAAAGGAAGAAATCAAAATATCACTATTTGCAGATGATATGATGGTATACTTAAGTGACCCAAAAAACTCCACCAGAGAGCTTCTACAGTTGATAAACAACTTCAGCAAAGTGGCTGGATACAAAATGAGAATTTTCTAAGTCTTAAAAAACCTTCACATTTCCAGTCTCACCTCAAATATCAACTCTGTAAGGAGATTTTAAGAGTCCGGAGGCCATCTGAACTCCCCAAAGATCCAATGATACTCTTTCATGGTGGTAGAACTTGGATTGTGGCTGTTCCTGTACTTTTTATCTCCTTTAATAAATGATGTTTCTTTAACAAAGAGAGTTGTTGGACTCATCTTTATATTCCTCACAGAGATAGTCCCAGTGTATCATAGAGTAGTAGAAGACTGAAGAAAAACATTCATTGAGTTGATTGAGATGTTTACAACTAATAATCTCAAGTTTACTATGGGTGTGTTCATTTGAATGTGTAATTGTTTAGTTTCCCCCTGGATCCTTTGAAGAGTGTTTTGATACCTCTGAAGTTCTGATGCATTTAATTAAATGTGTTATCTTTTTAGAGTTCTTATAGCAAACAGAAGATTACGTATTAAAATCTATTCATTGTTCTGTCAACAAAAGACCTGTGTATCTGTTTAAGAATTCAGTTAACAAAGGCAACAAAGATGAGAAATAACAGTGTGGTCCACAGTGTAAACCAATTCTAGCCACTCTAGAATTGATGTTCTCAGATTCAGATACTCCCTGTACTACTTTGTATTCTACCTACATTTTTTTTTTTTTTTTTTTTTGGTCAGAAGGAATTCCTTCCTTGATAATTCTACATGGTTTTATAGTTTTTTTCCTTTTTTATTGCTCTTATCTTTGCTGATCCTCTGAACTGGCTTATTGAGAGGGCCCATTTTAACCCAACAGTTATTTCTGGAGCAAGCAGTAGCTACAGTTCCTGCAGAAATGCCACTATGAGACTCCAGGTTCACAGCCCTCTGTGAGGGGGGCAAACATACCCCCTCCCCATCTCACAGACACAGCTGCTGAAATTTGATGGACAGAACTCTTTTCCAGTGAAGCAACATGGTATTAGGTCACCATTTATCACATAGTGCTTGTAAAGGTTTGCATTGGGTGCTTGAATCTACTTTCAAAAAGTTGCAACAGAAGGACCTGGAGTAAATGTTTTTATATCGTCACTACCTTGGATAAACCATAACCATGTGAAATGGGACTTTCAAACAGTGGCTTAAAATAACTGGCTCCATTATTTCATTTACATGCTGTATGAATGTTAGGCAAGTTGTAGTCTCTTTCTAATCCAGTTTTTTCTACTGCCAAAGGATATAATAACTAACCACTTTTCTGCTTTGGAGAATGTTAAGATAAATGAACATGAGTGTTATGAATAAATATAGTTCCCCGGTATCATAAATATTCAATAAATGACAGCTGTAAACATGTCCTCCAGCTCTTTTGTCATTCCTTGTAAGCCATGTTGGGTAGCACTCATGGCTTACCTAGCACATGCTTTCTGTCTAATTAGGAAAGATTCTTGGAGGATTCTCTAGATCATAGTATTTTAGAAATGAAAAAGGCCTGGAGGACTTATACTGCAGTACCCTGATGCCATGTGCTACTTTTTGATCTGCTTTCTATCTGCTTCTGGCTATCTCTCTCTCTCTCTGTGTCTCTCTCTCTCTGTCTCTGTCTCTCTCTGTCTCTCCGTCTCTGTCTCTGTCTCTGTCTCTCTCTCTCTCTCTCTCTCTCTGTGTGTGTGTGTGTGTGTGTGTGTGTGTGTGTGTACTCCAGGTTGCCTGTCCACCTCCCTCCTACAGGAATTCACCTGAATTGGGACACTGGATGACATCCATTGAAGATCCTTCCTGGGCCCGGATGATGCTCAGGCCTCCCTCCATTCCTGAAGCCATAGGGCTTGCATCAAGCCAACAAGCCTTGAGAATCTGACTCCCCTGTTCAAAGAGAAATTCCATGATTGCAAGATCTGAGGTCTTAAGCCCAACACATTTTCCTCCTTACTAGAAACCTCCAAGTCCATCTTATTATATTTTTCCTGTTTGTCTAGTTTTTATGTACTTAGATGAATCTAAGTCAGTATTCTTTTATTAACTGATATATCTTTGACATATCACAGATTTCTTTTTTTCATTGCCTTATAGAAAAAGTCCACATCATAAATGCACAGAAATACAAAGCTGATGCTACTGGTGGATACAATGAGGTTTTGTCTTAGCAAAAATTCTTCTGGTCCTGTGATGTATCTCCTTGATTCCTTCTCATTTTAAAATTAATACAACTCACAATTAATCTTTGTCCCAGGCATTTCCACAATTTTAAAAACCACTTCTTTGTGTGTGTGAACTTGTCAAGCAAAACTTTAACAAACATCTCCTGGAAATCTAGAGTAGAGAGTTTTAAAGCGTTCATTTGCTTTTCTTGGCATTCACTTCCTTAAAGAAGTCAAAAAATTATCGAAGCATGACTTTCATTTCAGAGGCTGCATTGGCTATCCTTGATCAAGCTGTGCTTTTCTCAGGGTTCCCCATTTAATCTCCTAAAATACTTCCTAAGACTTTGCCCCCCACAATGGAATCAAAACTAAATGGTCTGTAATTTCCTCAAGTGTCCCCAGATCCTGTTGTAAATAATGACATTGTGCTGGCCACTTTCCAGTCTGAATAAAGTGACCTTGTAAAAATGTCTGCTCACTCTTCTATAATGTCTTTTTCTGCTTTCTGTAGGGCTCTTGGCTACAGCTTGGCAAACAATACCTATTCCAAGACACACCATTCTTCACCCCAGTCCTGTTATTTCCTTCATATAGGCACCACTGGATCCAGAGCTAAAGAACTTTTGCTTAAAAGTTAATTAATATTTTAAAATAAGGAATTATAGGTTCACTGTGGTAGAATGCCAGACTGGATGACCTATGAACATTTGAATTGACAGAAAGGAAATCTATTGTGGTTTTGCAAACTCTAAGACAGTACTGAACTCCCATTCAACCATTAGATAGTTTTTATTGTAATCATGTTCAATACTTTCTCTTTTTGTAACACAAAAACATTTTAAATTAGTTATTCCAAGCTGGCAGTTAGAAAAGGCACAATTCACTCCATTGGTAAAGGTAGATGCTCTATTCTTTCTCTGCAATTATGTTATATTCCAATAAGAAACATGTGTTATCCTGGTTGTTGTGGTACTTGCCCAGTTCTCTCCACCCCCTGGAAAGGATCAGGATGTCTGGTAAGACCTAGAAAAAGCAGCTAAACCCACTGAGGGGGCAGAGTACTTCTCACATGAAGACAGAATGAAAATACAAAAACCCATTAGTGTGCAATGACAAAAGCTGAAAGGGGAGAGATAGCTAGCCTCTCTGGGCCTCTGGCTATGTGGGACCACCAGCACGACAAGCTAATTAAAATCAGAAACACATTCTTTTCATGGCCTGCATATACATGTTATAAGTTAGATGTGACACTGCAGCTAAGAGAAATTACAAAGGTGGTGGTGGAAATTTCCATCGCCATGGTAGAAATTTTTTCTCTAAGAACAACCAAATGGTAATATATTTGTAGCAGTATTTTGAACTTCAGAAACCAAATGGTTAAGTACATTTTTAAAGGCTTTTGAAGCTGAAAAATAGACCATTAATTTTTTTTAACTTAATAAAGTAGAGAAGAAATAACTACATAGGAGGTAGAGGGGTTGTTTGGTTCTGATTCTGAACAAAGCAATTGCTTCTGCTTGAGCTTTTAGAACTGTACACATCACACGCACTTACAGGGTCAACATGCATCCATTTCCTTTCCCTTGGTATTGTTCATCTGTATCAAACACCTACAACACGGTACACTCCATTGTGGGAGGCTGATGGTAAGGTCCTACATAATTAACTAATTAGATGATTCATCCTAAACCTAAATTAGCATTATTAGGTCTTTTATAATGATTGTTGAAGCACGGAAATTAATTTTCTTACTAGCTATGACTATCATTCACTGTGAGCACAGTATTAAGAGATAATGCCATGCACAGTAGGAAATCTAGAGAGTAGAAAATGAACATGGTCATCCTTGGTTCACCAATTAGGAAACCTATTGTGTGGCAAACATCGTTTCTGTGCTGTTATATGATCAAATAGCCATTAATTACCCTCACTAGTGAGAATTACCTTCTTTGTTGAAGAAGTGTCACATTCCATATTATAGTTCAGAAATGTCAGGAGAAACCAGCAACAAAAAACGTCAGTTTCTAAAAATGATGCCATGTGATCCAAATCATATTAACTTGAAATGCTACACGTCGAGTTAAATTACCATAAGGTTTGTTGAAGAGCCTGAATAATATAGCTTACCTTTTAGCCTTTAGATGTATTGATTAAATAGGTCATTGTCACCTGCCTACAAATACAAATATAATCAAAGTTCTCTAGAAAATCCAACAAAAAACAAAGCAAATAAACAAATAAAAAACCAGTAAGTATTCAATCCAGGTTCCAGGTAACTGAAAATGTGTTTACTGACTCATACTGAGTGACATAATAATGAGTAAACAAGTATCTGGATGCTGTTTGACATCTGGTGTGTGATTGTGTGTGCGTATGTTCACACATGTGTGTGTGTGTCCATGTGTGCAAATATGTCGACTGTCTTCAGACAGGGTCCGGGGCTTTCATGACATTCTCAAGGGAATCTACGGACAACCTCTCCTCCATGGTGCACTGCCTTACAAGGTTTGTAAAAGCAGCCACCTAGGAATGGAGTGGCTGTTCAGCAGCCAAGCAGGAACATCAGTGTAATCATGAGGTGTGGAAGACTCCCTAGGCAGAAGCATGGTACATTGATCAGGAGGAGCCCTGCCTCAGGTTGGCAAGGTTTGATTTATCTTCTCTATAAACTGTGCCACTGTGGGCTCTATAGCTCATTGTGCTTATCTTTAGCACAGTACCGAAGGTTTGGTGTGTGTGTGTGTGTGTGTGTGTGTGTGTGTGAGAGAGAGAGAGAGAGAGAGAGAGGGAGAGAGAGAGAGAGAGAGATCTCAACCCGATCCAAATTCAAATATGGGTAAAAAAAGACACACACACACAAAAACCAAAACCCTAGTAAATTTGACTACATAAAAATTAAATCACCACAGGACTATCAATAGTGATATTTTAGGATAATCCAGCATAGGAGGTGAAAATATTTACTGCAGAAAAGGTGCTAATGTGGCAGTTTATGTATGTATTGGTAGTGTTAACTATTCAAACCATGATGATTTATTAGGGTATTCTCATGACAATTAATTAGGGTATTCTGTCGATTTCTGTGTGTTTTGAATTCCCTGAGTCCTTGCCCTCACCTTTGTGTTATCACCTCAGGATCTATTCTGGATCTTTCTTCAACTCTCCCAGGGGCCCTCCTGTGAGCAACCATCGTCACCCCCACCCTCTGGAGGAGGCATCTTGTGACTCCTTTGGAAGTTTTCACTTGCAAATTCAAGTAACATCACAGTGACCTGATGGCATACTGATGTTCGTCACTCAGAAGTACCCAGAAGACCATCTCATTTCCTGAAGAAATATTTAGTAATCATAAAAGAAACTGTATCGATTGACCTGGGTTTGCCCTAGAATTTAAGGACCCAACTAGCATTAACCCCTGCTCAATATACTGAAAAATGGTTTTCTCTTAAAGCTGAGACCAAACGCCTTTCCAAAAGCAACCATTTGAGTTAGCTGAAATGGGTGCTAGTTCCCATGGGGAAGGAAGATGGTTCCTCTTAAGATCTTTTTAATTGTAGATACCTCTCTACAGGTAGAGAAAGGTTTTCTTGTTCATGTAGACACAAATTGAATAATTTCTTTTAAATATCTAGAAAGGATTTGTCTTTGGGGTGTGGTTGGGAAGAGAATCTCCCTATAAGCCCCAGGACCCCATAATAAAACAGAAAACCCCTTTGAGCAAAACATAAATTTCTGTTTGTTTTTTTTTTTTCCCTGAAGAATCTTTTTAAAATGCTTTTTTTTTTTTTTTCGGTTTTTCGCTTTTAATTGCGAGAGAATTGCATCATTTCTTCTCTCGGTTTCATCCCTCTAGCCCCTCCCAGCTACCCTCCCTTAAATCCCTCCCACATCCCTTCACTCTCAAGTTGATACCCTCTTCTTTGAGTGTATGTAATATATACATATGTGTGTGCACAAATATACATAAATACAATCTTGTGGGACCCGTTTTGTTGTTTTGTGTGTAGAATATGGCTTCGAGATTGACCACACCACATTGGACAACCAATAAGAGGACTCATCCAAAAAATCTTAGAGAAAGCCTAGGTGTCTCT
This sequence comes from Rhynchomys soricoides, assembly GCA_019843965.1. NCBI lineage: Eukaryota > Metazoa > Chordata > Mammalia > Rodentia > Muridae > Rhynchomys > Rhynchomys soricoides. The sequence goes on along the minus strand of JADRCH010000040.1, from coordinate 16,758,838 downwards.
CTAAATGATCTTCACAACAAACCATGTTCAGCTGAATGGGAAGTAAGAGGAGCTTTTCTTCGTGTTGTTCAAGTAATCATAAACTGGCGATATGATCTCGTTGAAGAGCATGAAAAACCACATGGTGTTCTGTTGACGCCTGCTACAATATCCCAACCCTCTTTTGAGTTGACTTTCAAAGGTACCCAAAGGGTATCTGAGCATGTGCAAGGCCACAGATTTGTGCTGCCCTCTGCTGGCAAGCAGACCGACTGCACTTTTTCCCCCAAGGGTATACTTGGGTAAATTGACTACTTCCTGTTTCCCTTTCCAGAAGCATCAAGGAGAAATCACTCCTCTAGATTTACAAATTGAGTTCTGGATGGTGAGGGTGAATTTTAGGGGAATACAGGACTGAAGAAGCAGAAAGGCCACAAAGCAGGGAAGTGCCACTGTTAAAATCCAATATAGCCCACAGGGCCCCTGTGCATTTGCTCTGCAGGGGAAAATTTTCATTTGAACTCTTGTGACATTTGAGTTACTTAATATTGAATGCATTCTGTGATATATTCAGAAAATGCATTTCACTAATGTTTCCCTAATTCATGGGGGCTGCTGTTTTACCAGTCACCATGATCCTTAGTCAGTAGAGTTGTATAGCATGTAGATAGTCTGCAAAACGTGCTTAATAAAAATCATTTAATTCTAAATTACATGAGTGCACTTAACCCTAAAGATATTAAAACTGATTGTTTGATGTATTGCCATGAGTAGGTAGGGATTCAAAAATAAAAGCTTCCTGCACTTAAATCGAACAGCACCAAGCTCATAGCCACTCGGTGGGAGCACATGCATCAGTGTCATGAACCTGGGCTATGATAAACTAACCCATTTCGGGCTTTTAAACTGTAAATATAAAGTACTTGAATTTGATCAGTGATGAGATACATAAGTGAGTTTTTCTCAGAAAAGTACCGTGTGTGACCTGATAGCCTGTTAAAAGCCTGTGGATATCACCTGCCACTTACTTGTGGACTTTAGTGAGGGTGGCTGTGGGGCCAGCTGCTGATGCTTGACAGGGCTAATAATAGTCTAGACAGTAACCTGAGGCTAGCTAGTGTGAGTAAATAGGGAAGAGCTGGTCTTTTCACTGACTGTATTTTTCTCTTAGTTTTCAATTTGTTCATTACAATACCATCCCATGCCAACAAGGGGACCTTAGTCAGTCTCGCTTATGCATAGAAATACATTTTAGAGGGATGTGTCTGTTAAAATCGAGAGAATCTCAAGAATGCCCATACTTTAATGAGACAGCAAGAAAGCTACAAGCAATATCCCTGTGCCTGTCTGGTTTTGTCTCCGGTCACATAGATGTGCTACCCTTCATGATTGTCTTGTCAGCTGTGAAACTCACTGTTTGCCTGAACCCTACTAAGTGCTAGTGGCAGAAAGCAAGAGAAGGTTTCTCCCTCTCCAAAGATTAGCAATGCTTTATTCTTGACTTTTAAGGCATCTAGAGAGTTGATGCTTTTGGAGTTTTTTTAATAAAAAATAGAAACATCAGGGCAATGCTAAACTGAGAACTCCTATTGAGAACCATGTGAAGCTGTATATCTCACTGTGATGCAGAGCCCACTCAATGTAATCTATTCATCTAGGTCATGTGAGGCATAAACAAGGCCTGGGCAAAGATGTCTTCCACGAGCATACTCTTTCACTGTTTAAATTCCAGTGGAAAACACACACCCTTTGCAATTATTGTACAAAGGGCGTTGCATACTGTCTAACCTCTGTTTCTTTGACAATAGACTCTCGATTGGACATTGCATGCAGGAATTCTCTGGGATGTGTGCTTTGGGGAAGGAGAGGGTGTTCCTATCTTTGCAAGGCTCAACAGAGCATTAAATTGTGATGTACTTGTACTGAAGCTCTCATACAGTATAATGGAGAACCCCAGGGCAAGAATGGCCTTTCAGAATTGTCCCAAATGTAGTTAAGGATGCCTGGCTTTTAAGTGGTCATTGAATGAAGTCTGTGTGATAGAAAGGACATAACCTCAAGTGAGACTGTCTACTTTGGCTAGGGAAATTTCCAGAGAAGAAATTTAATCTTCAACACTCCTAAGACCCAGAGAGAGTTAGTGCAGAAGCCCTGAAGGCATGTGCTGGGTAGCACAGAAGAGTCCATCACATGCAACTTGTGCATTTTTGGAACCACCTGCTTCCTAAAGCCACTTCCATCCATGTAGGAGCAGGATCTCCAGGATTCTGGTTAGTGTAGTTCTTTTGTATATAATCATGAAAGTAAAAGAAATACGAGTATGTACCTTCTGCTGCTGTATTCAGTCTCGAGGGCCACAAGCTGAGAGTAATTTCCCTATGTTATTACCCATTCTAGATTCCTTTCACCTCTGCCCATCTAGGTATCTAAACTGGCACTCTCGTCTCTGAGAGCTATGAACCCCCAGAGCACCATTACCACCCTGCTCTTTGGCCATGACTGCTGCATGTGTTATTTTGCAGAAAAACAAAACAAAACAAAAAACCCCCAACAAAACAGGCAAGGAATGCAAAAGTATAACATGCATCTCTGTATCCTTTGTCTCCAAGGTGACAGTGTTCTGTGACAGGTGACAGGTATGATCATGCTGTTGACTGATAACATGGTGAGTTGAAAAATGGGGTCAAAGGATTCCACTTGGACTTCCCATGTTTAATAACTCACTTTATAGAATGAGCCAAGGCGAGGGTTCTTCTAACTTCCTAATACATTCACTACGATTATTCATGGGTCAACAGAATAGTCACTGAGTCTCAGTGGTAATAGCCAGAATGGGCCTCATACTTTATATGACTCCGACATTCCCCACTAACAAGAGGGTTATTCAAACAATGGAGATCTCTAGGTATCGTTGTCAACTTAAATCCTATCTCCAATCACCAACAAAAAAAGCTCCATGTATTCTCTGTTATCTACTCTGCAGTTATTTTAGCATATGGTCATAGGATGCTTTGGAGGAGGTCTGGGTAATCATTGCGTTATACTCTAACCATGATGCTGCTCAGCCAAAGCCTCTCATTTTACAAGTGGGCTCAAGTGCAAGGGCACTCTGCCAGGGATCAAGTCACCTTGCTTCATGGGAAAACCCTGTCTGTCATTCCTTCCACTGGTTCAGACCATGCAACTCTTCCATTCTCCATCCAGAGTATCAGCAGCTACTTCTACGGCCATGTGCTTCTCATAGAAAGTACGAAGCTTGGGGTCATTGTCCACTTCAGTGTCTTTGACAGCCAATGACTAGAAAGAACATGTTCAACCTCATCTTAACATGGCTAACCACCTAGGAGTTGCTGCAAAAAGAGCATGGCCAGGTTTTTAAACCCTGATCCAAAGTGCCCTGATACAAGATTCTTCAGCAGTATTTTTGGTGTTTTGGACTTCCTAATTGCTCATTGTGGAAGAAGCTATCTTCTGTGCTCTTTATAACATGTATCAAAATGTGTAGCCTTTCCCAACTAAATTCCGTAATTTTCTTCCTCACTGCAATAAAAATATCTCCATATACTATCAAATGTCTCCTGTGGGTATGTTGTCTCCATCTGAGGGTCATCCAGATGAGGGCATGTCACGAGAAGGAATGCTCAATGTACCTGTGGTGTTTTGAATGAGATTGGCCCCCATGGCCTCATATTTTGAACATTGAGTCCTCAGTTGGTGGAACTGTGTGAGAAGGATTAGGAGGTGTGACCATGTTGGAAGAAGTGTGACACTAGAGACAGATTTGAGGTTTCAAAAGACCCATGTCACTCCCAATGTACTAGCTTCCTGCTTCCCATTTATAGACTGGGGTCCAGTGCCAATATGCCTGCTCCTTGTTGCCATGTTGACCCGCTTTGATGGACTCTAGCCCCCTGAAACTCTAAGTCCAATCTAATGCTTTCTTTTATAGGTTGCCTTGGTCATAGGGTTTTGTCACAGATACTGAAAAATAGCTAGTACCCTTAACAGTTAATGCCTCAGGAAGCTGGATCAGCAGAACCTGATTCCTGAAGAAGGGTCCAGGCAGTGAACCAGATATCCCTCATATGTTTTATGAGAGGTAAATGGAGACTGGTATGGGAAAAAGAAAACAAAATATTATAGCTAGTTCCAATATGCAGCTTTATGTTTTAATGTTTAAATTTTCAATTTTCTTAAAATTTATTTTGAGTATGATATGGGATAAGGTGCCCTCTTAATTTCATTACTTAAAAATGACATTTGTCTAATGCTTCTAATTGAATGGTTCATCATTTCCTTGCTAATTTGACATCTCTTATAATATATCATGGTTTTCAATATACTTGTCAGTATATCTTTTAACTTCTCTTTCAGCTTTGAAGGTTCACAGGGCATTTTTTTTTTCTTACATGGATTGTCTGGGCCTGACCAGAGCTGAGGTCTAAAGAAAAGGAGAGTCAGTATGTTCATCATCATGGTATTAGGTGATACATCACAGGAGAGTCAGTATGTTCATCACCATGGTATTAGGTGATACATCACTTTTGGCACAGATACATGGTTTAATTCCCCAAATGACTAGAGAGCCTTAGAACTCCAACTAATCTTGTTACTTTTAAAATCTGTAACTTGAAAAAGTGAACTACCTTGGAAATTGAGATTAAATACAATTCTTGGATCCTGAAGATGTAGCTTAGTTTAGGTTTGCTTTACATGCAGGGAGCCCTGCGTTTAGCCCCCAGTATCACATAATGTGCCTGGTAGTGATGATCTACAATTGCAGCATTATAGACACTGAGGCAGAGGAATCAAGGTCATCCTTGCTACATATACTTTGAGGCCAGCCTGGGATACATGAGATTCTCTGCCCAAAACAAAGCAAAAGTAGTAAATAAAAGTTGGACTATCGTTCTGTGTGCCTGTGTTCATTGAGAGTCTATCCATGCTCATGTGTGTATTTGGGTTTCTTTGAAGTGAGGTTTGCATGTGGGATGCTGATCAAATGCTGATTCTAAGGTGACACTTCTTAGGATCAAAGTTCCAGGTAAATGACAGTTTCCAAATATTTATTTTCTTTTGATCTCCTGTCTGTCTCTGTCTCTGTCTCTGTCTCTCTCTCTGTCTGTCTCTCTCTCTGTCTGTCTGTCTGTCTCTCTCTCTCTCTCTCTCTCTCTCGTGTGTGTGTGTGTGTGTGTGTGTGTGTGTGTGTGAGTGTGTGTGCGTGTGTATGATTGTTGGTGCCCCAGGAGGCTAGAAGAGAACATCAGACCTTTTGGAGTTGGAGTTACGGGCGTTGTGAACTGCCTAACACGGGTGCCGAGAACAAACTCTGGTCCTCTGCAAGAACAGCATGCACTCTTAACCACTGAACCTCTGTCCTGACACAATGGCAGGTTTCAATCCCCACTTATTCTTCTGCCTACTAGAATTAGGCAGCATCTGACTCAGTCTAACTGCAAACACCTTGTAGCATTCTAGTCTTTTATATTCTTGAACCCTGACCTATCTTCCTGGCTTTACCTGCACCTAGCTGGAATGTTTGTACCCTGGTCACATAATAGGCTTGATCCTGCATCTGTACCATCTTTTTCTCTGACTGCTAAAACTACTCTATCATAAAAATTCACTCCTTGAAGTCAGCATAATCGTATATCAATCAGTGTCTTTCCAAGGACGCCCATAGAAGTCTCCTTAGTGTTCTATGTTCTTGCTAGAACTCACTCTGGGTTCCTAATGAGTACTTCCAGGGAATAGAATCTCAGGATGAGATCCATTTCAGTGCATCAGACACTCAATAAACCAGGGAATAAGAGAATCAATGAGCATATGCTATTTACTCTAGACCAGCTCTGTCTAATCAAGAAATGATTCACCAATTTTTAAATTGTCCAGTAGTTCCATTCAGGAGAGTGGAGAGCAGCAAGTGGGATTGTTTTGTTATATATTTAACCCAGTCCATTAAAAAGGTGATCACTTTAATAAATGATCACACAAATAAGTATTGACATAGTTTACACTGTCTTTCATGGCGAGTCTTCGGTATTACGATATGTATTTTATACTGAACAGCACATTTCAAAACAGAGTCGTCACATTTCAAGTGATCAGTAGCCATATGGGGCAATATATTTATATTCAAGGGGACGTGGTTGAGGTATAGGCAAACACCTTTGTCTAAGAAATCGGTTGCTGAGGTCAGGGTTGGTACTTGGTGGTTACATGACACTTCAGTGGGTTTTCACCTCGGTCTATAGCACAAAGCTTTAAGGGCAGGTCTGAGTATGAGAGGCTGTGTGTGATCTGCGAACAGCCAATCAAAAGCAGTGGGGTTGTGAACAGCTAACAAACCAACTTCTCAACCAGACCCATGTAACTGAGATACACAAACAAGCTGCCTCTCTAGGGAACATAAAAGCATTAGGTAAGAGCTACATTCTTTGGTGTGCAAAGCCACACCTTCCAATGCCATCATCACTGAAATTCTACTCACTAAAAGAGAAAGCCACAGAAATGTAAATACAGTTCATTTGCAGATGCCGAGGTCGAGGTAGCTCTGGGTACCCACACCCTCTAGGGACACCATTCCATCTGAGGGAGGAGATAAAAAGACATTTCTTAAACAGGAAACCATTCCAAGATCTAAGCGGTTTATCTTGCTCAAACCTGTCGGCGCCATCTAATCAGACTGCAGTGAGTGTTTGCTGGACCCAACCTTTACTCTGCTGGGGTCAGAACTGAAAATAATTCATCTCTCAGCCCCAAATTATGGTGACTGCAACTGAGAAGCCTAGTGCCAATTGGCACTGATCATAAGATGGACTGTGAGTCAACTTGGCACGCCAAGCCTGGCACCCTCTTGGTGGGCACTGTCCCAAAGCAGACAGCCATGCTCTTTCTCCTTTGGAATAGCAGGCCCTACTTGCACTGAAAACAAGTCAGGCACCCAAATTAGCATCAGAACCAAGTGGTCTCCTGGGAAACTAATGACAATTAGTCCAGTTTTAAAACATTTTCTTTGCAACCTAGACAGTGAAGCCATGTCTTTCACAAGGACAAAAAGCCTTGTGCCAAAGAACTCCGTCTGCTATATAGAAGTGTCATTGACCAAAGATTATGGAATCACTGAAAGATTCTATTTGAGGCTTCAAGATACACTCTCTGTTTTCTCATTCTTTACTCCTATACAATCTTCTCCATTCATTCGTCAATGTGTTTTCTTTAACAAAAGTGAAACATTTCTCATTAGTTTTTAAAATAACAATCTTTTCTTCAAGAAGTTGGAATCCTTAGGATGCAAGCAACTTGAAGATAGGTCAGAGAGCATTGCCCTTATCAGGTAGAGGAGATTCAGGCCAGCATACATCTACCTTCAAAGCCTCCCTCCTGGAAATCATCTAAAAAATCAATTTGCATTCTGGTAGTAATAGTGTATGTAGCGTGGCCCACAGATTACAAAATGCCTTCACACTTCTACAATTCTTCTCAACAGCTGGAGTAGGAGCAATAGGTCTTGTCTTCATGCAATATTTCTTCGTACAATTTATACTTTGTCAAGAGCCTTTTTTGTGCCTGACCTTGAGAAATGTACTGCGAAACTATCACCAAGACACAGCACCTTCCGGAAGCAGCTGAGTCCTAAGGGACAAGTAGAAAACAATGAAACCTCATAGAAACTTTCTGACTGAAGCATCAGCATGCTATAGGAGCATGGAAAGAGGCCTTCAACACAGCATTTAAAGACTGAGAAATTCCTTAGTCTGAAGAACTTAAGTTCCTTGGTAATGGAATTCCTAGTATCCTCATAAGTCAGTAAGAGACTTGTGGTTAAACGGGCCTCAAGTGGCTCAGAGTCACACTGACTGACAATGTCTTATCTGAAGGATAGAATTATGGCATAGATTTTAGTTGTTTATCGAATATACAGTGTGACTCTAAAGCATGTGAGTGTATATCTATCCCTGATTTTCTTCATGAAATATTAGGATCCAGTTGCTTTCTAATGAGTAGTAGACTCCCAATATAGAACCACTTTTAAATATAAATATGGCTTAAAACATTTTAATAATTTTCTCTTCTCCTTTTTGGGTGTATTTCAGATTATATAGAGATCCTTTCCTGTCCTCTCTTTTCCTGTTCTGTAATCACAAAAGAGTGTGTGTACTAATAATTTATTATTAGATGACAATACAATTGAAATATTTTTGCAATCATCCCCCAAAGGCTATCAGAAATTCATTCCAGTCTCAGCAACTTAGTGAGATCCTGTTTCAATGTAAAATGTAAAACTGGAGCTGAGCAGGAGCTTGGTAGGAGAGGGCTGCCTGGCACACTAAGAGCCCCGGGTTCTGTCTCCATTGCCTCCAAAGCCAAACGAAAGTCCTCCAACTCTCTCTAAGGAAAACTTGAAGATGCTTTGATGACTTTAAGAAATGGCAGAATAAATATGTAATTTTCTGAACTTACATCAAGGATAGATTTTGCCTGAAATCTATAAACTTCATTGTTTTAATGACTCCTTGTTTTAGTCACCCCAGTGTCTTATTCATACTGAACAACGGTGCTATGTTAAAATACTATGCCCCTAGACATACATTTGTTTATTCCAAAATTTTCTTTTTGCTCTGGGTTTACAGTGATTCTGTTAATTGCACAGTACCAAAGCAAGCTCATTTTGAAATCAGTTTTGCTGCACGCATCATTGTACTTGTGGAGGACTAATCTCTCATCCAAGCCTTTCCTCCTTTCTTACTAATTAACCGTCTGTTCCCTTTGAGTCCTTCTCTGAAACACGTACTAGTTTTAGAGTATTTTTTCCAGGATTTCTCTCAGGGGAGCAGAATTCTCTGGAAATAATGTAATATTCAAATATTTCCACTTCTCAAAATGGTTGTGCCTCAATTGCTTCAGTATTGATTGTGAGACTAATGTTTTCAGTGGACTGTTTGACTAGAGTGGGATGTGTCTGTCAGCATGGTTTCTCCTTGGGCTTGTGGTCTCTCCTTGTGTATATTTTCCTATGTGCTCCCGTAGCACTGTCTGTAAATCCCATCATATCCCTTGCCACAACCTTCCTCGTCTGTCTTTCTCATTAAACCAATAGCTAAGAGTAGACTAAGCCTCTGCGTCACCTCCTGAGTTCACAGCACAGCATCCAGCCACATATTCCTTGCTCATTTTATTTGTTGAATGACTTAGGGACATTATTCCCTACTTGATGCACCTTCACTGTGGAAAAAACCTCAAACAAACACTCGACCTCTCGAGGCAATCCAACTTAGGAGTGAATGTGCAGCCATAACATAAGAAATGAATTTCAGGGGATTTTATGGAATGCTCTCCAGAGGTAGGCCAGCCTTTACCAACATCAACAGAGAGATCAACAGTCTTTACATGTGTCTGTAAAATTTTTTGTTTACACAGCAAGCATTAATGACCAATTATGACTTCATTAAGAGTCTGTAGGGTGTCAGGGAAGGGCCAGATGCCTAAAAATCTGGTTGGGTATCTGTCTCCCAATGTGTACGAGCTTCCCCTCACGTGTTTCCTCTCCCTAGAAGACCTGTTACATCTTCCCCAAGCCTTTTTCTTCAAACTTGCATCCCCACATCTATCAGAGCTCACAATGGGCACATGCCTTTAGCGGTGGGTAAAACAACACGTGTTAAAACAACATGTTTTTTCTAATACATCATTGGTAGTTGTTAGTTCTTATGATAGATTTTTTTCCCAAACACCTTCCAGCAGTGAAATGTAAGCAGAAACCATGCCTCTTAAAGGCATAGCACTTTTAAAGTCACACTCGCCCTCTCGAGTCCAGGGAGGACTCACTAGTGATGGTCATCTCAATGGGTCAAGTAAGCAGTCTCTTTTCCATTCAGCTGTTGCTGTCATTCCTTGTTAGTTAATTCTAGCTGCTTCCTGTTGGTGTGATAAAGCACTGACCAGAAAAAAAGGTAAAAAACAATCTAGGGGATGAAGGTTTTATTCCAACTTACATGTCCAGACAACAGTCCTTCACTGGTCATGGTCAACTACCTTTCTTATCCAGCCTAAGACAACCTGCTTAGGGATGGTGCTACCAACAGTGGACTGGATCCACACATAGCAGTCACAATCAAAACAATTTGTAACAGACATGCCCACAGGCCAATCTGATAGAGGGAATTCAGTTGAGGTTCACTTTTATTAGGTGACTCTAGGCTGCATCAAGTTGGTGATAAAACTTTTCCAGGCCAGTAGACCATCATTCTAGCTGATGAAAGAAGCACTCATTCTATCTGTATATCTATGCATCTATCTATTGGCTCATGCCTTTAGTGGTGGGTGGATGTGTGCGTATGTATGTGTGAAAATATATATGTATATGTACATATACAATATACATATATACATATATACACATATACACACATACACACTATATATATATATATATATATATATATATATATATATATATATATTCCTGTGTAGATCCCCTTCCTTCTGATCTCCAGGAAATCTCTCTTATTAATCTAATAATCATAGGCCAACCAAAAATTTACTCATTTGTTAATATGTGTCTTGGCCAACAACTTTTTACACATTATTACCTCACTTAATCTTGAGGACAACCCTATTGATCATTATTATTGTTTCGATTTCACAGGTTAAAAAAAAATTAATTTAAGAGGAATTCAACAGTATTCTTACAGTTGCTTAACTCATACAGAGCCTGATCACAACTCAGTTCACAAAGCAAGGAAACTCCATCTGTTCTCATTTTAAAATTATGTTTTTGGCAAATAGAAGTTGCATATAGTAATCATACACGTTTTGAAGTCTGTATGTATTATGCAAAGGCTAAATACAGCAGAATAAACATATGTGTTACCTCACAGCCTTTGTGTGATCAGATCTCTTAGAATGTAACTCTTAGTGATTTCCAGGAATATTGCACATGGCTGTTCTCCGTGTTGTATACCAGATCTCTTGAACTCATTCCTCCAGTCTAACTGAAATTTATATCCTTGCCAAACATCAAAGGGAAATGGCAAACAGATTGTATATTAAACCTTATTTTAGAAATCTGGAATTGACTAGGAGCTATGGAAATAAAGTGTACAGAAAGCTAATTCTCAGAGTTACAGACAAAGTCTAATGAATTGAGTAAGTCTCAAGTCAATCTAGATGAAGGTCACATAGGAGGCTGGCAGTGTATGACTGGATCCTTTTGTTCCAAGAGTCTAAATTTGAGACACTGAAAGGTCTGATCATCAATCTGAATTTTAATGTCTGTTTTACTATGTAAGATTTGAAATATGAACCAAATTTTCTAAATCTATATTGGGTTATATGCAGATAGTTTATTTGGGGAATGCTGTCAGTGACAGTAAGGGAGTGAGAGGGCAAGAAAAGAAATTGAATTCCAGTTAACATTAGAGATCCTTGAGGGAGCTTTGAACCTAGGATGCCCCTTCAGCATTTTCCAGAATTCAGACAGGAGGTGAGCTCTTACTTGTGCATAGAATGAATACAGACATGGGCTACCTCAGAAGAGGGGATATGCAAGTGTCCAGCAGCTTTTCTGGGAAGAAGACGCTTCCTAGAGAGGAGCTCAGTTATGGCTCTTCATCAGGCAACACTCTCAAGAGTTGAGAGAATGAGTTCTGGGTCCTAAAGGAGATCAGGGCAATTCACAGAAGCCTAATTAAACCCCAACAGGAACTGCAAACAAATGAACCAGGGCCCAAAAGCAGCATGCAGTTAACCCAGAGAATACAGGAATGTGGAATTCAATGGATCCACGGCCTCCACAGATAGGTTTGGGAAGTTCTCAGAGCCACAATTGTCTATGTATGATTACCTTCTGCCTCTGAAATTGCCAGGTCAGTAAGCAAAGGAGACTGATTTAAAGACCGATCTATTCTAAGGCCCTCAGAGGCAGGGCCTCTCAGGCTGATTCAAAAGGAACATTCTTGCTCTAGTCCCCCCCCCCCCCCTTTCCATTTCTGTCTATTCCATGAGCAGGTGGCCACTACCTGTGGCTCATAATTACAGGCTTTATGCACGCTGACTATGAAAGGATCATGTCTGTGGTCAGGGCTGACAGGGAAGTATGAGACATATGTTTGACCCCATAAAAGGAGGGAAATTCTCCTTTTGTTATGGGCCATAGGGTTTTCAAGGCTACTACCCATGGAAAAGGCTTGCCATGTTCAAGGGCTAAAGGCCACACACACAATCTTTTAAGAGCCTGTCAGCACAAAGTCCATTCACTGAAAGCCTCGGCTGTCCCCTGCAATTGGCAGGTAGAGTCCTATTATGTGGCCCCTCTTTGTAAAAGGCAAATTTTCTATAGTGACCATCACTGAAAATGTTTAATACCTTTAAATTTCATTAATATAACAATAAAGAAAATGCTCCTGTGTGTGGACTTAGTGGATAAAACCAGATTTTGGTCTTTTGGGAGACATGTTCTTTTGAGTAATGGAGTAAGGCATCTGTTCCGACAATGCCTAAGTGAATGGCACAAAAGTTCTGGGCAGGAAGGTTGTGAAAAACTCCTCGGAAGCTGCAAGAAGAATTGAAACAGGGAAATGGCCTCAACTGGGGTAATTACATCTTCCCTTGCCTCCTTTCTGATGTGTTTATAAAAAAATAAAGGGAGGGGAGATATGTTCTACGGAGGTGTAGTCAGGTGTGGGGGAAAGGGGATGTCTCAGCGGGACCCCTGAGGGACCAGCCACATGACAGCATAGTATAGAATATAGTTTATGAAGGGCATGGGGAGGGGAGTTAAGAGGGCAGTAGAGGCAGAGAAAGGCAGGGAGGGGAGAGAGAGGGAGAGAGAGAGAGAGAGAGAGAGAGAGAGAGAGAGAGAGAGAGAGAGGGAGGGAGGGGGGGGCAGGGGAGGGGGAGGGGAGGAGACTAGACAAGAGGAGAGGAAAATAGAGGCTGGCCATGAGCACGTGGAGAGAAGGAGGGAAGGACAAGAAGAAGAACAAGAGCAGGAGAGAGAGAGAGAGAGAGAGAGAGAGAGAGAGAGAGAGAGAGAGAATGCACGCAAGAGAGTGAGGAAGGGTCAAGCAGCCCTTTTATAGTGGGTCAGGCACACCTGGCTGTTGCAAGGTAACCATGGGGCAGAGCTTAGACAAAATGCTAACACTTTCCATTTCACATCCACTGAAAACTACCTAAAGAGTGTTTGCCTAATTATTATAAGCATTGAATAATCTTACATAATTATATTAGTATTATTAAAATTTTATTTAATGGTAAGATGCTAAATTATCATGGGGTGTGTTTCCACTCTGACGGTAATTCACTTTTTCTGGTCTCTAAAATGATTGAGAACATGCTGAAAATCCTGTGTTCTTTGTGCAACCATAAGAGTTTTGGGAGATTAAAGACAAAACTGTGACACTCTAGAATCTGAAGTTGCCTTGAAGTTACTGGAGAAGTCCATTCTGTGCAGTGGAGGAGAGAAAGATTGAGTTGGCTTCAGGACAAGCTGCTCCCTCCTGGCAGTCTTTGTTCACTGGCAGGAACATGCCTGCTTACTATTACCAAGTGTATATGCTGCTGGAAATTTTTTTGGATAAAAGAAAAGGGAATCCTCAGAAGACTTTTGACCTTACCAGATTTAGTATTGTTTTTCTGTCCCAGGAAAAACATAGTGTGAGATAGTATGGACCCCGACTTAATTTGAACTTTGGGCACAGGTACTGGGTGAACCTTGACTCTGCAGAGACTGTGTGGTCACACAGCCTGGCAGTTCCAGTTTTCAGCGTTTCACATCCCTGTTCTCAGCTCTCATCCCTGTTCTCAGAGATCCTCATCCCTGTTCTCAGAGCCCTCATCCCTGTTCTCAGAGCCCTCATCTGCATTCTCAGAGACCTCATCCCTGTTCTCAGAGATCCTCATTCCTGTTCTCAGAGCCCTCATCCCTGTTCTCAGAGCCCTCATCCGCATTCTCAGAGACCTTTCAGACCTTTGAGAGTAGTCATAGCAATAGACTGAAGAGACTTCTGACACTTCTAGTTGGTACCAACATATCTGTGGATTCTACTGTGCCCTTTTGTTTGTATTCTTAAATAGTGGCAGCTATTGACAAATTGACAACATAGATATGTATTTCTACAAAGACTATATAATTTTATTTCATTTTATTTGCCAAGGCCAGCCCTACAGATATGGCTTTGCAAATCCCAATATCCTGCATCAGTAAAAATAGCAGCCAGAGAGTGGTAGGAATGGGAGTCTTGTAGGATGAGCCTCCCATCTTCTGGCGTTTGTTTTTGTTCATTTTGAAATGGGGTCTTGTATTACACGGTCTTGTTACTGTGTGTGTCACTTAGTGTATTACTCCTAGGCTCAAGTGATCTGCTCACCTCAGCTTTCCCAGGAGCTAGTAATACAGGCACGGACCCCGTTCCTATTTTGAAAATGTAGCATTCTAAGTGTTGTTGAGACCTTCAAATAAGCACCAATCCAGTAGCAAATCACTTGCCTAGCATGTGTGAGACCATGGGCTTGATCTACAGCACCACACACAAAACAAAATCCAGTTTAGAAAATGCATATGGTCATGAGGACTATGAATGGTCTCTATCTGCTATTCTTGGCAACAAGGATTTTGCTATGCTCTGTTTCCAATCTCCCTTCCCATTTTGTTTGCTTCAGGGTTTCTGATATATATATATATATATATATATATATATATATATATTCCCTGAGAAGGTCTTGTGACTTGCAAGCACAAACTCTAGCCTGGCCTCTTTCAGGCATACCAAATTAGAAATAGATATGGGATCTTGGTATTAGGGTGTACATTAGTTTCTTAGCAGCTCTGGAGGAAAAAAAAACAAAAATCAAAACCACAAACAAATAAAAAACAACTAATGAGGGGATTTTAAAAACAGAAATGTATTGTCTCACAGTTCTGTGGATTAGAAATTCAAACTCAAGGTGTCCACAAGGTTGGCTCTATCTGAAAGCTGCTTCTCCCTGAGCTCCTGGAGTTTGCGTCCCTTGGCCTGTAGATGTAGCATCCCAATCATCCCAAGCTCTGCGTTTATCTTCACATGCATTCTCTGCCTGCGAGTGCCTGTCTCTGTGCTCGAATGTCTTTTCATAATGACGCAGTGATACTTGATCGGCCCTCCATCCTTCGTTAATATTTCATTTGTGCTTGAGTATATGCTAAAACTCTATTTACCAATAAGGTCACATTCCTAGGTGTTAAGGTAAGAGTTTCAACATCTTCTGAAGGGACTCTTTCAAGCCATATCAAGGCTTCTACCTTTGTAGGAGGTCTTAAGTTTGGTGCTTATTTGAAGGTCTTAAGAACACTCTGAATGCTACGTTTTCAAAATGAGAACTGGGCATGTGTCTGTACTACTAGCTCCTGGGAATGCTGAGGTGAGAGGATCACCTGAGTCTAGGAAAAATACAGCAATACAGCAGTTCAGTAATATTGTAATGCAGTACTAGAGTAATACAGTAATAGAGTAGTACAGTAACGCAGTAACAGCAATACATTACTAAAGCAGTACAGTAATAGAGTAACACAGTGAAAGAGTAATACAGCCACACATAATGGAGCATTATGGTAATAGAGTAATACAATAGTACAGAAATAGAGAAACAGTAATGCAGTAATACAAAAATATAGTGATACAGTCATATTGTAATACAGTATCAGAGTAATATAATAGTACAGTAATAGAGTAATACAGCAATACAGTAACAGAGCAATGATGAATTAGATTAATACAGTAATAGAGTAACACAGTATTAAAGTAATACAATAATAGAGTAATACAATAATACAGTAACAAGCCTGTGTAATACAAGATCCCATATCAAAAATGAATGAAAATAAACACCTAAAAGATGTGAGGCTCATCCTACAAATATCCTGACCAATGAAAGCAACAAGGGCTGCTGGGCTGGCAGGAAAAGCCTTCTAACCCTCTCCTTCCTCTCCCACGAGGTATCTCCCCATTTCCTAGACCTGTCCAGCCATCCTAAGGAACAGTTTTCTTTGGAATTAGGATCAGGACCCTAGCCCCTTAGGTAGAGGGAAGCATTCTTGTCAATACCAAGACTTAGGGCCATTCACCAGATTGTGTGTCTGGATCCTGACTCTCCCAATACTAAGTGTTTTCTGAGATTCTGATTCTGGGTGGCATAGAGGAATTACTTTGGTCGTGATACTTTTCGTCTAAATTTGCACAAGAGACAGCGTAACTTAGAGTTAAGACCTGTGCCCTGCAGCTGGACTCTCAGTTCTCAAACTGCCTAGCTATGTGACAGTGGGAAAGTTACATAAGCTCTCTCCTAATCCTTCCTCTGCAAAGCCATTACCTCAAATACTTCCAATGATAAAAATGAAAAAGTAATTCATGCAAAGCAGTTAGAAGAGCACCTGGGACACAGTAAACATTCACTGAAGTCGGCTGGCATTAGGATCAGCTTTTTTCCTCATCCAGTGACTTAAAACTTGTTCTTGGAGAGCCAGGTAGGGGGGAAGTGATAGAAAGTGTCAGAGGGGAGGAATTTCCAAGTACTGGCAATGAAGAAAACACATCAGTGCAGGGCAAACATCTACAGAAAGGATGAAAGGGGACCAGACCTCAGCACTCAGCAAAAGCAGAGTCGATGGAGGGCAGCAGGGATCACAGCTCACAGAGGAATCAGACTCAGAGGCAGCCAAGACAATAATCCAGGGAAACCATTCAGGATTTCTTTCATGCCTACCCCCTGGAAACACAATGACAAAAATCCCCAAATCTCATTCCAAGCAAGCTTGAGTCTCAGCAATGACTATGTGTGTGTGTGTGTGTGTGTGTGTGTGTGTGTGTGTGTGTGACATTCAGATGCCACCAGAAATTTCTTTGCCCATTACCTTGTTACCTAAAGTACCATCCTATATTCTGTAGGTTCAGGAAATCTTTAGGGAGATCTTCAACCTTTGAGCTTTCTCTCTACTGAAAGCCACACCTGTGACTTTCACCCAGAATAGCTGCCAGTGTGGCAGTTGCTGCCAAGGTAGATATTCTACTTGCAAAACTCTCTGTTTGGTTCTAACTGTTTGGCTATTACCTCAGAGCAAAGGAACAACTCGGCAAATGAGTTTAAACTATTCACTTTTCAAATATTAGGTTTAGGATATCTAAAGTTTGATCAAGATATGGCAGATAAGAAATCACTGCCCCTCCTAAAAATTTAGGCTATGATTCAAGTGCCCTTTAAAGAAACATTTCAGAATGTTGACTGTACGCATTGTCCCAGTGCCAAGCAACCACAGCATAGCTACATCTCGTCAGTCTGTTATGATGAGAGATGCATGCTGGTGAAGCATCTGGTCATTCCGAAAAACACTAACCCTTCCCTGATCCTGCCATTCCCTGTAGGTGCCTCCCTGTCTCACTCTTTTCAAGGTACCACCCTAGTTCACCCATTCCTTCTGTTCCACATGTGAAGAAGCTAGTTCGTGCTTGCTGTTTCCATTGCATCAGAGCTGTTTCTATTGCCAGGGACTATAGAAGCCTTAACACTTTTCATCCTCAGGACCCAGTTAACATCGCTCTTGGGAGGTTGTATAGCCCATGGCATCTCCAAATAGACTGCATACCATATTTAACCTTCCTGACTTCTCTGTAACATTAAACAAATCTCTGTAACAAAACTCTTTTCTTCCCAAGTGACCCTGAACCAGTGTAGGCTTCCTGTATTTTGACAGCTCTTCCTCCGGGTCCTGATTTCACCATTTTTCTTTTCTTACTAAATGCTTGTTCATATAAATATGTCCTCATGCTTTTCTTGTTGCCACTGCTGCCTCTTCTCCTCTCCCTTTCTTCTCTGTCTCTGTCTCATTTATGTCTTGGTCTCATTTCTGTCTCTGCCTCTGTTTCTCTCTCCATCTCTTTATATCTTTATCTTCCTCTCTCCCTCTCTCTCTCTCTACTTTATTGAATAGCATAACCTGAACTCAGACAGAGAGCTGTTGAAAACAGACTATCCAAGACCATATCCAAAACAAGATATATTTATCCATAAGACTTTGCAGTATTTTCAATCAGAAAATAAAAGTGCATGTTGATCCAAACTCCCAAACAAGAGAAACCAACATCAATGCAACACCAGGACATGATGCCAGATACAGCATAGGATGCATAGATCTATCATACCATAGGTTGGGCACCAGTACTGTGAGATAAGAAGCAATCCAACATAGTCAATATGCTGGTTTGCTTGAAGAAGGTTGTTTCTGGTGGTAGTACATAGCAGCCTTTACAGTGTGTCCCAGTCTTAGCACAAGGATTAGATATTTCATTTACTTTTCCATGAAGTTCTAATCATACTAGATACAATATATCGCATATTCACTAAATTATATCTACTGCAACCTGGACAGTGAAGATCTTGTGCCTCATTTATGATTGATTATACTCCCAATATCTATATAAATATTTGCTCGTGGAAGGTGCCAAGTAAACATTCATCAAAAGAGTGAGTGAATATGATTTAAAATTTTGGAAATCAAATAAACATAAAGTATGGGAACAGATAGAGTCATGGAGCTCAGTGATAGAGTACTTGTTCAAGGTATGCAAGCTCATAGTTCAACTTCCTGTAACTAAAAAACCTGTTATGTCTTTGACTATGTCTTTGCCACATGTGATGTGCACACTTGCGATCCCAGTACTCAGGAGACAGGAGCAGGGGGGGGGGGGGTGTCACTGCAAGTTCAATTCACCATGGTTTACACAGTATTTTCCAGATCTACCAGAACTGCATAGTAAGATCTTGTCTCAAAAACAATAAAGAACCTATATATAAACCAAAATGAAATCGCTACAGAGTAGATACCATAAAATTATCTATGCTGTTGTTAGAGGTGGGCTGAAACTTTCGCTATGAATTCCCAACCAGTCAATGCAAAGCAAAAAAAAAAAAAAAAACAAAACAAAAAAGTGAGCAGTAAAATGTATAATATCTGGATAATTCAGGTTGACATCTGAAACTGTGACAGCCTTTAAGAAAATGTTTCTGTTGCTGAACATCTTGAAATCTCTAAAATGTTTACTACTTCAGTTTAGGGTGACTTTAGGATCAAGAAAGATAAAGCATCATGGGCTGGAGAGATGAGTCTATTGGTAAAAGCCTGCCATGAAAGGTAGCATTCACTTGCCCCTGGAGAGGCAGAAACAGGCAGATCTCTGGGGCTCAGTGGCCAGCCAGGCTAACCTGATCATCAAACTCACAGCCAGTGAGAGATGCTGTTTCAAGAAAATAAAGAAGCTATCACCTAAGGAACTTGAGGATGACTTCTGATCTACACACACACACATGCGCGTGTGCACACACACACACACACACACTAATAGGCATATCCACACAAACTTCAAAAAAAGATAAAATGTCGCATAAACTATCAGAGAAGTGAGCTTAAAGCATTTTACATTTCATCTTGGAGTTCATTATATTTTTGGCAGCAAATTTATCTTGCTAATTATGTTTTACTTATGTTGAAATTAATCTTAATTGGTGTTTCCTGTGAACACACTGAGTAGGAAGCGGGAAAACCCACCTTAGATTAAAAATTGACCTTGAGTAATCCCAAATTCTCCGTGCATGTCCATGATGTCACCTATCCCTGATGCTCTCTAAGGTCCAAATTAAAATCTCTTCTCAGGCCTCTCTGTGGACCTATTCAGTGCATCCCAACCCTCCCTTGGAAACACACCTACATGCTGATTCTTGAGCTGTGAACTCATCTGCATTTTAGCCATTTGCTCCATACTTCCTCTGCCCATGTTCCCAGCCTTAGTGATTAGATCTACTTACCAGACAACTGACCAAGCCAAAAATCTGGAAGTCACTCTAGTCCAGTGGTTCTCAACCTTCCTAATGCTGTAACACTTTAAAACTATTCCTCATGTTGTGGTGACCCCCAACAAAAATTTTATTTTTGTTACTAGTGCAGAGGTATAATTTTGCTACTGCTATGAATCATAATGTAAACATCTGATATGCAGGATATCTAATATGTGTGGGAGCGCAAACTTTACATTCACTTTGGAAATCAATTTGGGGGTTTCTCAGAAAACTGGGATAATCCTACTTCAAGACCCAGCTATACTACTCCTGAGCATATACCCAAAAGATGTCCCACCATACCACAGAGACATTTGATCAATTATGTTCACAGCAGCTTTACTTGTATTCAAAAGAAACTGGAAACAACCTACATGTGCCTCAACTGAAGAATGGATAAAGAAAATGTGGTACATCTACACAATGGAATATTATTCAGATATTAAAAACAAAGACATCATGAGTTTTGCCAGAGAAATGGATAGAACTTGAGACTATCATCCTGAGTGAGGTAACCCAGACCCAAAATGACATGCATGGTATGTGCTCACTTATAAGTAGATATTAGCCATAAAATATAGGATACCCACACTATACTCCACAGACCAAATGAAGCTAAACAAGAAGGAAGGCCCAAGGAAGGATGCTTGAATCTCACTTAG
Organism: Rhynchomys soricoides; assembly: GCA_019843965.1. Lineage (NCBI taxonomy): Eukaryota > Metazoa > Chordata > Mammalia > Rodentia > Muridae > Rhynchomys > Rhynchomys soricoides. The sequence goes on along the minus strand of JADRCH010000040.1, from coordinate 16,738,331 downwards.
AAAGGGGGAATAAAATATTTATAAGAGGCAGATGGAGGGAAGGAACTGGATGAGAAAGAAGATAAGGAGGGAAATCAGGGGCTCAGGGGCACAGGATCAGGTATGAGGAGAGACAGCGGAGATGGCCAGATGGCCATGAAAATAAATGGAAATCTATAACTGGTAGGGTTGGGAGAAGTGGAAGGCATCTTGAGAACATGCCAGAAATCTGGGATAGGGGAGGCTGTCAAGAATGGGGGTGACCTTAGCTGAGACTTGCAGTGGGAATATGGAGCCTGAAGAGGCCACTTCCAGGAACCACAGTGGAGCAATACGGACACCAACCCACTCACAAAACTTTTGACCCAAAATTTATCCTGCCTACAAGAAATACATGGATGGGGGATGGAACAGAGACTGGGGGAATGACCAACCAACAACCAGCCCAACTAGAGACTCATCCCATAGGCAGGCACCAATCCCTAATACTACTAATGATACTCTGTTGTGCTTGCAGACAGCCTAGCATGGCTTTTCTCCGAGAGGCTGCATCCAACAACCAACTCTGACAGATGCTGACACCCACAGCCAAACAGTGGATGGAGCTTAGGGACTCTTATGAAAGAGTTAGAGGAAGGATTGAGGGCCCTGAAGGGGATAGGGACTCCATAGGAAAACCATCAGAGTCAACTGACCTGGACCTTTGGGGGCTTTCAGAGACTGAACCACCAACCAGGGATCATACATGGGCTGGACCTAGGCCCCGAGCACATACCTAGCAGATGTGCAGATGAGCAGCGCCATCTTCATATGGGTCCTGAACAGCCGGAGCAGGGGTTATCCAATAAAGATGTTGCCTGCCTGTGGAATTCATTCCTCTAGCTTGGAGGTCTTGCTTGGCCTCAGTGGGAGAAGAAGCGCCTAGCCTGCAGAGACTTGATGTGCCAGAATAAGGGGGGATACCCAAGGGGCTTTCACTCTCTTAGAGGAGAAGGGGGATGGGGGGCTATGGGAGAGGGAACTGGAGAGGGTAAAGTGATGTGGATGTAAAGTAAATAAATTTTTAAAAAAAAAACAAAGAAAGGAAAACTATTGATCTAGACTCTATTCTTAAGACTAAAATCCAAATTCTTCCAGATGACATTGAGCTTTCTATCTCAGCTGGGCAGCAAGGCTCCATGTTTTCCCTATGCAAGATTGTTCTTTTTATTTTTATTTCGTATCTCAGTCACTAAGTGCTGGTAAGATCTGTTCATCATGACAACCAGAAAACACAAAGATCGTTAAATATCCTGAGATCACATCACAACTGATGGACCAGGAAAGGTGCCTGGATACGGTGGTGCAAGCATCTCTCCCCCCACTTCTCTCTGAAGCACAAACAGAACTTGTCAGAAGCAGCCACTGCTAAATGACCATAGGATGGAGGACATATTTTGCTTCAGAATCCACGCAGGTCATGACAGATGAGGAGATCAACCGAGTCACTCTGGTAACATGCTGTGGACTCCTTCTGCCATGATCCCACCTAGTCCAACACTTCACAAAAGGGATTAATAATCAAGATGGATACTCCATGTAGATAAGAACTCATAAACAGACCATGGCCATTTGCATTTTAAGGTTATCGTTTTTATTTTTCTAAGCATGATAAGGGTCGTGTTAAATATCTCTGATATATGTGGTCCTACATCTAGGTATAGCATATTTATTAGCACTATCCTAAAATCTTATTCGACTCTGACAATTTGGTATCACTCAAACCTTAAACCTACTTTTACACTATTTTGAAACTGAAGAATTATTTAAGTTGAGCGATCGCCATCAAACAAGGAATTGCTCCACTTCTAAAACCCACCGATCATTTGCTTTTGATTGCAACATTTTGAAATCCTTTCCCAGGCTATAAATCAGTATTCTTTTTTCTGCTTATTGCACTGTTGCAGCTTAACTACTAATAATAGCTGTAAAGCCTTTATATGGCTGTCGAGCAATCTTTCTGAGATTGTTTATTGCGTGATTTCCATTAGCAGCCATTAATAGTTCTTTTCTATTCCTTTGGAGACTCTGAAAGTCCCTGAACTTTGTAGATTCGAGGATTTTCCCTTTCCTGCTGTCTGATCTCACTGATACCTTACAAATATTTCTAGGAACACTCCACAGCTGTTACCCTAGCCCGGATCCCCCAGGCCCCATCTGAATGCGAGCAAACCCTCACACCTCCCCAGCTCAGGCTGTCTTGAAGGTGATATGAACACATCTTAACTAGGCAATGTCTATGCTTTTTATAACAAGCAGAGAAATAATTGTTTAAATCCCTCCAGAAAGTTCTAGTTCCAAATCACGAAGAATGTTACAAGGAAACAGGTGAAGGGGAGCAATGGAGGAGCAGATAGAAGCTGGCAAGCTCAAGTTCAGTGTGACAGGACAGACTTCTCTGAGAACCCAACTTTCATACTAAGACTTTTTCTTTTAAGAGAACGAGCCAATTTAAAAAAAAAAAAAATCCTGAGGATCTACAGGATCCACTGGATCGGGGTGAGAGATGGGTGTGTTTCTAAGAGGAAACCAGCAGAGCTGCAGTGTTCTCCATGTTTAAGAATAGGGGCATCACTCAATCCCATTGCAGAACACAATAACATGTAGGAAATAAGGAGAATGCACCCTGCCCCTGTAGATGGAGGTCTTTTTGTAGTGTAAATGTAATTAAGTCACGTAGAGGTCTTCGTAATGCCCTATTGTCCAGAATAAATGAGGAAAGGTCTTACTTTGATGTAGAGAAACATTCGCACTCAGGTCCCCACCCATTTCCCTAGCCTCGTCTCTTCCCATTGTCTCCCCCTGAGCTGACCTTCTGGTTCCCTGAGTATGCCAGGCGTCCATGTGCCTAGGATCTGCGTCCTCTGTCATGCTGACTGAAACATCCTCTTGCGGTTACTAATTGATTCTTCCTCACATATGAAGCCTCAGCTTAAATGTCAGTTTTTCAACAAAGGCTTGAAACAATGTGTGTCAAATTTGCATGTCACTCACACAAACCCCAGGGTACTTTTATCTAAGATCTTTACAAAGGAAGTTCATGGCACCTTATTATGCCTGCTAGTGTGGTCAACATTCATCATATTCACCAACTGTTCTTTGGCCAAGGTTCTCAAACTGCTCTATGATAGATTTAAGACCCCTTTCAGTGTATGAATGGAATACGTTGTACTTTGGCATTACAGTAATTGGAATAGAATCTGTATCTAAACTCTTAATCCAGGGTACAGGACATACCAGTAGAATAGCCTTGTTAAGTACACCCCAAGAAAGAGTAATAACATGCCTAGGGTGCCTATGTTAGTCAAGTTTTGTTAAAATTTTTAATCAATACAAGGATGAGAGATTAATTTCCTGAAATCGTATTACTAATCTAAAAATGAAAAAGAGAGTTTTGACATTCACCATTTATATTGTGTGGATGCTGGCAGTTAAACTTACACCTTCGGGAATTCTGCATGTACGTACACTCTACCACTAAGTTATATCCCCAGTGCTTGGCTTTCACCTTTGACAGCAATCTTCTACAGTTGGAATCTGAAGGATGGGGAAATAGATTTATGATATTTATAATCCTTCTGGAGGGCAGATAAAATGGTTCAGTGAACTACTGGAGTTAGATCCCTGAATCTCACAGTGGAAGGAAGAGAACTGAATCCTGAAAGTTGTCCTCCAGATGCATGGATGTGCCTATATTCTCTCTCTCTCTCTCTCTCTCTCTCTCTCTCACACACACACACACACACACACACACACACACATGCACACAACCCATACTCATATACATATTATAATAAATAAAACTCTGCTAGAGTTAATAATATCCTATATTAATTTTCTTTCATTATATCTTATATGTAACTAGACACACTTTACAGAAATTGGTTTCCAGATACATCATAGCATATTTCTATGCTTGAATCTTTTAATTTAACATGGCTATAGATTGCTTAGGAATAAACTTGGAACTAATAGTGCCATGAAATTATGTAAATGCAAGTTAGAGGTGTACTCCTTAAGAAGAACATGCCAGGCAAAAATACAATTAAAAGTATTATGCTGAAGCTGTCTCGTGCTATGAACAGGATCTGAGAAGCCTACCTCACTTTACTTTGATAAGAAACTATTCTGATGTTAAATTTCAGAAGTTACTTATTAGAAAGAAATCTTTCAACTGAATGCCAAACTTCTTAAAGACATCAGCTGCTTATTTTATATATACCCTATGTGGTATCAAATTTTAATATGATATATATATATATATATATATATATATATATATATATATATATCTCAAGAGCAACAAGAGTCAATGTTAAATAAATAAGGAAATAGAAGAAATGGAAGCAATAGTTGGGGTATCATATTGCTTCCTGTGTTTTTTGTTTCAATGTTGTTTGGCAGATTACAGATTTTATGTGTGCTAAAGAAATCTGTTATTATTTTCACAATATGTACGCCCTTCTCGTAGTTTTCCTTCCTGTTACTATGACAAAACACCCTGACAAAAGCAATCCAAGAAACTTAAAGAAAAAAAGAAGTTTATTTGATTCACAGCTCCAGATTACAGTTCATTATTGTGAGGAAGTCAAAACTGCAAGAACTCGAAGCATCTAGTCATATTAATCCATAGCCGAGAGCAGAGAACAATAAATAAAAGCTAGTTCTCAGCTTATTTTCTCCACAATCCAGAATCTCCTACCTGGGGAATGGTGCCTCCCAGAGTGGGCATATCTTCATACCTAAATGTAATAAGATAATTTCCCACAATCCAACCCAACAAGACAATTGCTTATTGAGGCTCCCTCCGCAGGCTATTCTAGATTGTATCGAGATGATAAAACCTAACCATCACAATAGCCTTACTTTTATGTTTTTTCTTTTCTTTCTTTCTTTTTAATTATATAAATTTATTATGACATGTTACCATTTATTTTATTTTTTCTTTTTACTGAATTATTTTATTTTAATCAAATCATAATAACATCTTTTTCTCCTACCCTTTCCTCTCTCTCACCTCTCTCATCCATCTTCCTCCTCTGTCTTTTCCTCTCTCTCTCTTTATTTTTTAAATTTTTATTTTTATGTTAATAGCAGACATCTTACATATTTTCAAAGGTGATGAGGATGGAAAGTTAATAGAAAGTCAATGGAAGTAGAGAAGTGATCATCAAAATTTTTGCAACCTGTTTTAAGTTGTTGATGTTTTCAGTTGTTGATGTTTTCCTTAAAAATTTACCAATTTACCAGTTATAGCTGATGGATTAAGATTAAAAGCTGCTGTGAATAGGATACTGAGGTCACCAAGGGAAGGTTTGGGGCCATGAGCAAGTTTGAAAGTACAAAAATGCTATTGAAATCCCTTGCTAAAAATCAGCAAAGCTTGAATTTTTCGTCTCAAATTCAGAAGTGTGGCAGCACCAAGGAATCTCAAACCAGGTCTGAGGCCACTGTATTATAGGATCCCATAGCAGAAATAAACTCCTTTTCTTTCTCTCCCTCTCCCTCTCCCTCTCCCTCTCCCTCTCCCTCTCCCTCTCCCTCTCCCTCTCCCTCTCCCTCTCCCTCTCCCTCTCCCTCTCCCCTCTGTCTCTTTCTCCTTCTCTCTCCCTCTCTCTCTAAACATGAGCATTTGGCTAAGTAGCAGGAGGAGACTGCAAGGGATCAGGGGAATAGAGCCCACGAATTAGAACCTTCTGTGAAATGAGGGCCACAGAGCCAGAGAGGCAGAGCTATGCTGCTGGAGGCTTTCCAGTCCCCACTTCTGGTTGGTGTGCTCAGGTTCAATATCTTGGCCTCACTGCACAGTGGAGTGGTTTGCTCTTACATTCTCAGTTTCTGGTAACATCTAAAAGCTGACTGATTCTCCTTCCAGCAGAGGAACTCAGGTCATTTCCCTCACAAGAGCACCAGCCCATTGGCCTGTCTTTTCCCAAAATGAGAAGGATATTAAGTAGTTACTCCACAGAAGTTATAATGCAGACAATGATACAGAATCCTAGATAACATTCTAAGACCCTGAAAACTGATGAGAACAGCACAGGCTGGTTAGTCCATCCCTTCGTATGAAGTGAAATCAAGCACAAGATAGTTTCCTTGAAGGTACAAACTTTGTGCCATAGTTTGGAGTAGGATTCGGATGGGAGTGGGGGATTTCTTTGGGGGCAACAAGAATACTGACAAGACCAGAGAGAAGGCCAGGGAGGAGTATCATCTGTTACACCATCAAACAACCATTTCAGGGTTGTACTTCAGGTCACAGTTGCCAAAGTTTCAAGACAGAAGTGGGAAAGACGTTGGGATCTAGGGAGGACAGGTATGACCCAATAATGACCATAAATATTGGTGGCCTTGTTGGGAGAGGGAACGGTCTACACTAAGAAGTAATAAATATAATGATTACTTAGGGTCAGAAAGCTGACCTGCCTAGGTATGCTAAAATGATTGACTCTAGGAAGCCCTTGGAAGCTCTTGAGAAAGAAATAACACAAAAAGGGATTTAAAGATCCCCATTATAATGAATGTTTAATGAATTGAAGGGGGAGACTGTATGTGCATTGGAGTACAAAGGAGATCCAGTTCTAAGAGTGTCTGTTTTCCAGAATTATTGACTGTGGGCTTGGGCCTAAAGCAAGAGTATGATTATTTGAGAGCAAACCACAGGACAAATCATGTTAGTGTATTACAGTAGGCATTGGATTTTCAATTAAAAAAACTATGAGGCACTCTATTTAGCATTTGAGTTAGAAGGTTATTACATCAAACATGTTTATGCAGGGCCTCCGATTTGCTAAAGATATCTGTGGCACACTGTGGCTCTACTAAAGCAGGACATTTATCCAGAGGAAAGACAATGACTTCACAACCAGGCAGTTGTGTTAATTAAGTCCTAGTTTTGCTTAAATTCAATGTATTTTGGTCAAAGGTAATATTGTTTTAGAATAGGTCCATGCAGTGAACTTATCAACCCAAGAAAGTAATGACTGCATAGGACTACTTACTTCACATATGCCACCTGCATCTTGTCTTTTCACTACCCTGTGCCACGAGGCTGACAGGTGATTATTAGGACCTAACACCCTTAGTAAAGCTAAAAATGTTCATCTCGGGGAAGGAGCTTTGCAAAAACAAGGATGTCAGATCCCTGCAAAAAAATTTCTGAATCTCTAAAGACAAAGTCTATGTTTATGTCCTCCTTTTAGATTTCCCAGATGACACTGGCACACAGCTAGAGTTGTGAGCCATTGGTTCTGATGGTGAAGCTGAGATAGTCCCACACAAAAAGATACACACAGATATATGCACGCTTTTTAGAATAACCAGTCAAGGTTACCTATTTTTCTTCTCCTTCTTCTTCTTCTTCTTCTTCTTCTTCTTCTTCTTCTTCTTCTTCTT